>CAUYON010143983.1:0-13561 GCA_963573935.1 Arctocebus calabarensis
AAAAACTGGCTTTCCGCCGCCATTAAACGGGACCTTGACAAGAAACCTGCTTGGTCTCGTTCTCTCTTTCTCGCCCATTCCTTTTCAGGCTCGGTCCCCCTCGTCCCCACGAATAACCGCGTCCCGCGGGCCGGGACACTCAGGGGGTCCAGAAGTCTCTCGCTGTCTCCCTGTGTCCCCAAAGGGATGTTTCTGGGCAGATCTCGTCAGCCAGAGATGCCTGAAGTCTTTTCTCCCCAGTCTCAACGAGCCCAGTTGCAAGGGAGCTGTTACTCAGCCACCATCTTGGCTCCTCCCCCCAATGGTCATTTTTTTTAACATACTGCCTCTCACTTCTTTCTTGTAACAATGACTGAATTACAACAGAGACCATATGGCCTATGAAGCTGGAAATATTTAGTATCTGGTCCTTTCTAGAAAAAGTTTGCTGAGTCCTGCTCTAGTCCAACCCAAACCCCTTTTAAAAACAAATGTGTAATATTAATTCCAGAAAGAGAAAGAAACTTGTCCAACAAGATCACATTATAAGAAATTAGCAAAAGCAAAAAGACAAAAACTTGGGAAAGAAAAACTAAGATTAGTGAATATTTTCCTATAGTCCGAAGGCTAGATATAGCAAGTATTCTAAGATCATTCAGAGATATTTGTGGGGAACTTTCTATCCTTATTTGATATTTATCTAAATAGGACAAGTATTACCATGCTTAAATGTTTCCAAGGAAATGAGTCCCTTGCAGAATCTTGTAATGAAGGCTTTGCAGTGTGAATCCAACAAATCTATTATAATGAAAATATAGCCAAACATTCATTGGTATTTTGTTTTTGTAATAATTTCCCTGTTATCATGATTCATTTGAACTTCACTAATTTGGAAATTGTGTTAATTTGATGACAGATTCTGGTTAAATTTGTCTTTGCATATTGCCTGACAAAAATGCTTCGTTAAGGGCTCGGTGCCTGTGGCTCAACGGGCTAAGGCGCCAGCCACGTACACCTGAGCTGGCGGGTTCGAATCCAGCCCAGGTCCGCCAAACAACAATTACGGCTGCAACCAAAAAATGGCTGGGCATTGTGGCAGGTGCCTGTAGTCCCAGGTACTTGGGAGGCGGAGGCAAGAGACTCGCTTGAGCTTAGGAATTGGAGGTTGCTGTGAGCTGTGATGCCACAGCACTCTATCCAGGGTGACAGCTTGAGGCTCTGTCACAAAAAAAAAAAAAAAAAAAAAAAGCTTCGTTAAGCAAATTGATGGCAAAAACAGGATTTTAGGGACGTGGTATTTATAAAATACTCGAGGATGAATAATTTTTTTATGCACTGCCAAATCATTTAGAAGTGTTTATTTGAAAATAAATGATGACCATGAAAATCACAAGTCATTTCTATCTGTTTATTAATGTATGTGCAAGGTCCTTCTAATTGGAAGATGTTCTGATAACATTTCTGTTTTGACATTAAAAGTCATTTCTCTTAAAATAGTCTGTTACTCAGATTTTCCACTAATTTTTCCACTACTTATTTTCCACTAAACACCCTCTTTCTATAGTAAGGCCCAAGTGGAATCTCAGTGTAGAAGATCTTAAAAAGTATTATTTCCTAAACCATAGGAGTATTGGAATAATTTAGATGGTAAAGATAGACCATTAACTTTGAGTACTGTAGTGAAAAGTTATTCCCTTTTAAGTTTAAGTTCTCCTTCAATCTTTTTGATTAGTCAAGGGGAAAATCTCAGGTGGATGCCGGGGTGGCCCTGAGACTTCTACCATTTACTTTTTTCTCCTTGCTTGAAAAAAAGAGAGCTGATCTCAGGCGGGTGGTCTTCAAAAGGTAGCACTTTCCAGAGATAATTTAAAGCATTGTTCTTTTTTTTTTTTGTATTTACATTTATGCCTGCATCTGTTCTGGAAAGTGATCATTGTTTCCATGCATGGTAATTCTTTCGAAGTTTCCTTTTAAAGTAAATTTTAAGGAAAAAAAAAAAAAGAGACAACCTTAACCAAAAATATTATGTATATGGTGCAGGTGACATTTAGATATGACAAAAATTGCAATATGGTCATATGGTCATATGGGGAACATATCGAAGATGGTGCTCATGTGACTAAAGTTTGTGACAATGTAATCTAGTCCAATTGCCTTATTTTATGGCAGATAAAACTGAGATTTTGTAGCCATGATTAGGAGAAGGTCCCAGTTCCTAGCTCAACTCCTTCTGGCAGGTGACACAGCCTTGGTTCATTTTGGTGTTCCAGCTCGGACACAGCAAATGTTTTGGAATGTGAGTTTGTTCTCTAAATGTGAATTTTTTTTTTGTTTTTCATCAGTCTACCCTGCATCACGCTAGCACTGTGGCACTGAAGAGAAGTTTGCTGGAGTGACGGTCAGGCCCTCACCCTACTGCGCTTCTCATTCCCGCCATGACTTTCTCACACAGCATCATGAAACCATAAAACACCAGCTATTTGAGAAGGAAATGGTCCTTCCTCAGACTGTGATCCACTTTTCAACAACATCGCAGGAAGTATTTGTAGTCCCCCCTCAATGGAAAACTCACTCCTTCATAATGTGGCCTGATCCACGAATGACAGTGAATGAGATCCCGAGAGTCCAATAATACGTTTCAGAAGTATTTACCCGTATCTGCATGGGCCCTTCTACCCTGAAGTTTGGGTACAGCCCCATGGACAACAGAAGCTGCTACTTCCAGATCATCCTGAGCTGGGGGACCAGGAAAATGACAAAGCACTGCCAGCTGCTTCTTAAGCATATGGCATCCTGTTGTTCCCATATAGAAAGACAGCCTCTTTCCAGTGAGCCAGGAATGCAGTCCAGGCGAGAATCAGTTTGCAGTGCTTAGTAAAGAGTCTGCCATTTTAGTGTTTTCCTGTATTTTGAAAACTTTAATTGCTGGGATGTGAGTCCAGTTCCCTTCATGTCTGAATAGTATAGTTTTCCCATTTCCCCTGCCATTCAAGCTTAATTCCCTTTCTCCTAAATCACCATGCTTAAGAGCAATGTTTGTTTTCTTTTTTTGTTTGCTTGTTTGTTTTTATGCCACTTTGGCTTTTATTCTTCAGAAGCTTTTTTTCTACAAGTATACATATAGAGCTTCAAATGTCATTTCAAAAAACTTTTTACCCAGGGAGGAACAACACGTAAGACATGCATATGGTAACATGCACAGAGGGCACTAACAGTCTTCCATGCACTGGATGAATTTTTACTAATGTATATTTATCCATTGCCTCTAACCATCATCTGGATGGTGCAGAGTACCCTTGAAGCTAGGAGGCCAGCCTTTATACTCTGAATCCGCCAGTATTGACTTGGATTGGAGGTGGGGCTGGGGAAAGTGCATAGCTTCTCAGGTATTGTCAGGCCAGGTGGCTTCTGTCTGTTGCAGGTAATTGTCTGGGGAAGGCTACAGTTGAGAGCAGTTAGCAGCCAACACAGGGGCTGGGGGATGGGCACACACACCAGTGTGTCTCAACCTGTGGGTCGCAATCCACAAGAACTGTATCAGAGAACTACTGAGTTAGAAGGTTGCTGGGCCTGGGCCAGGGGCGATGACAGCAGAGACAAAACTCACATATGACCTCCTCTGTGACTTTCTGGGACAGGCCTGAAAAGTTATTGCCTTTTCCTGTTATAAGCATAGAGCCTGCTACCTTTTTCAACACGTGAGTCACTTGCAAGTAATGGGACTTGCAAGCACCTGGGTTCTTAGAACGCTGTGCATTGATACCAGTGCCTAGAGTACCCTTTAAAGCAGTGGTTCTCAACCTTCCTAATGCTGTGGCCCTTTAATACAGTTCCTGAACCACTGCCTTAAAGCAATTTGGAACTCTTTTTTCTGGAATGGCCATCAGAGTTGTCATTGTATTATCCTTGATGTCCTGCATGTCACCAAAATGTCTACTTTTCAATATTTCCTTTATTTTTGGTTAAAGAAAAGAAAGGTATTGGGGCCCAGATCAGGTTAGTAGGGAAGGTGTTCCAATACATTTATATGGTTGTTGGCTAAAAACTCCCTCATAGATAATTCTCTGTGAGCTGGTGCATTGTTGTGATGCAAGAGCCACGAGTTGTTGGTGAAAAGTTCAGGTCATTTTCATCTAACTTTTTCATGCGGCCTTTTCAGCACTTCCAAATAGTGAACTTGGTTAACAATCCAGTTGATACATGTTCATAATGAACAATACCTCTGACGTCAAAAAGGTTAGCAACATTGTTTTGACTCTTGATTTGGACTGATGGAACTTTTTGGTCATGGAGAATTGGCCGACTTTCATTGTGCACTTTGATGCTTTATTTTGAGGTCGTATTGGTATACCCATGTTTCATCACCAGTGATAACATAGCCCAAAATAGTATCTTATTTCCCCAAAATGTCCCAGCAAATTCTCCCTTGCTTTTGTTCATTGGTGAATTTCTTCAGAATCATTTCTTCACATACCTTTTCCATGCTAAGATTTTCAGTTAGATTTTTCTGTTTCTCTGTCAATGTTTATTTGGTATGCTGTGCTTCTCACAGTCAGCTGATGATTTTGATGCACAATTTGATAAATTTTTGCAATGTTTTCATCATTTCTGCTCATTACTGGCTGCCCTGATCTCTCTTCACCAGTGATACTTTATCCTCAGAGTCACATTTAATCCATTTGTACCCTGTCAGTTTTTCATGGCATTCTCCCCATAAACTTGGACAAAAATGTCCCAGGTTTCACTTCCACTCTTGCCAAGTTTAACTAGAAATTTATGAATGTTTGCTTGTGGCTCTAATTCAAAATCTGAGATTCTTGTGATGGCACACAAAAATACACAACAATGATAATGAACACCACTCAGCAAGATGCCACCACGGGTCATAAACACAGCTGTGAGACACATCAAGCTTAGAAGCCCTTACCAAGTTGTTTGTACAATGTTGCCAATGTAAGTGCACAGTAGCAGGTTCATGAACTTAATTGTCAGACCTTGTATTTCTATTCTTAATGTGAAATAATCAAGTTTCCCTGTAGGTAGTTAGAGATCCAGGCCTGGAACTGAGAATCGAAGAGAGATTTGGGGTTTGGAAGTAGTAAGAGGTAGGCAGTGAAAGCATGAAGGAAGGTTTTTCAAGGGAGTGGTGTGCGTAGCTTATCTGGTCTCCCATAGAAAAAGGAAGCTGCCTCTTGTCGTTTACATAGTAGGTCCGCATTCAGTTCCTTGTACAATTATGTCATTCAGTCATCACAACAGCTCTGCATGATAGATTTTATTAGCTTATTATTTCTTACTGTAAAGATGAAGGAAGTATCAGTGAAGTTAAATACCTTGTCCGAGATTGCATGGTATAAGCATCACTGGAATATGGGAAAGATGGGAAGTCACAGGAAGTTGCCAAGGGAGTGAGTATAAAGACTAAGGCATTTGTTCTCAAATTTTTTTTTTTTTTTTTGAGACAGAGCCTCAAGCTGTCGCCCTGGGTAGAGTGTCATGGCATCACAGCTCACAGCAACCTCCAACTCCTGGCTCAAGCGAGTCTCCTGCCTCCGCCTCCCAAGTAGCTGGGACTACAGGCACCCGCCACAATGCCTGGCCATTTTTTGGTTGTAGCCGTCATTGTTGTTTGGTGGGCCAGGGCTGGATTCGAACCCGCCAGCTCAGGTGTACGTGGCTGGTGCCTTAGCCCGCTGAGCCACAGGCGCCAAGCCTGTTCTAAAATTTTTTTGAAAAGGTCACAGGTCTCTTAGAAAATCTGATGAAAGCTATGACCACCCCTCTCCCATGAATGTCTGTCTATCTGTCCATCCATCCATCCATCCATCCATCCATCCATCCATCCATCATCTATCTAGATGTCTAGATGTATACATTAATGTATGTCATATTATTCCCTTAGGACACAGAAGTGGAGGTAGGAAAGGGAGAAGGTGGATAAATATACATTATGAGGAGGTGAAAATGTGATGAGAAATGAAAGAGATGATGCCGAGGAACCTTGTTTTAGGTGGCCAGCATATTTTCAATAAAACAGGAGGCAAAACCGTGCCATGAGAAGAGGTGAACCCCAGGGGAGAGTTGGCTCGTAAAGGAGTGTAGGGAAGTCGCGGTGCAGTTCCTGGGGAGACGGGATAGGGAGCTACCACGAGGTGTCTGAGGGAATTTCCCACAGTACCATGGCCTTGATGAGCGCAGAGACAGGTGTGGGTGAGACTCCCGTAGGTGCACAGCTTTGTAGTCTTCCTTCCAAGTTTGTATGTTCCAGACAATTCAAAAGCTATTTCTGTATCAAACAGAGGGTGCCAAAAAAAATGTATACACATTTTAAGAAAGAAATAAATCGTATTAAATTTGTAATATTCAAGTCATGTTTGACTTGTGCAATTACAAGAGGTACAAGACACAACATACAAGATAACAAACGTTACTGATGTACATTGAGTATTACAATTTTAATACAGTTTTTTTCTTTCTTAAAATGTGTATGTATTTTTTGGTACCCTCTGTATGTATACTTTATAATTAC
Source organism: Arctocebus calabarensis (assembly GCA_963573935.1). Taxonomy (NCBI): domain Eukaryota; kingdom Metazoa; phylum Chordata; class Mammalia; order Primates; family Lorisidae; genus Arctocebus; species Arctocebus calabarensis. The sequence goes on from CAUYON010143983.1 coordinate 6,509, forward strand.
ATATAGTAAAATACACACTTTAAGTATTCAAGTGGATGAGTTTTGAAAATTATATAGAACTGTTGAACCATCATCCCATTATTAACACGATATGTTAATAGGATATTTCTATTACTCGAAAGGTTCCCTTGTGCCCCAATCTGGTTGATTCTCCGCTCCTCCACCAACCCCAGAGAAAACTATTTTCTGATTTCTATTACCATTGATTTGTTTTGCCTGTTCTTAGGATTTCTATCAATGGAATAATATAGTGTCTTCTCTATTATGCTCATCTTCTCTTGGTTAACATGATTTCATCAGATTCACTCATTTGTTACACCAGTAATTCATTTCTCTTTTTTGCTAAGTGGCATTATTGTATGGTAGGAATCTATCATAATTTATTTATTCTCCTATGGATGGATATTTGGGTTATAAAGTTTTTGCCTGTTCTTATAATATTACTATGAACATTTTTATACAAATCTTTTTGTAGGTGTGTATTCCTTTATTTTGGTCATATATCTAGGAGGAGAGTTACTAGGTATTTGGGTACACGTATGTTTAACTTTATAAAGACCTGGAAAATAGTGCCCCCAAATGTTTATACTGCTATTCTCTCCTACCAGCAATGAACAAGAGTGCCTCTCCAGCATTTGTTATCAGTTTTAGAGTTTTAAACCATCTAGTTGGTGCAAATAGTATCTCATTGTGGTTTTAATTTGTATTTCTCTGATGACTAATGATGTTGAGCTTCTTTCTCTGTATTTATGGGCTATATGTTTACTTTTGTGAAGAGTTTATTCAAGTCTTTTGCCCATTTTAATTAGGTTGTGTTTTAAAATTATCAGTTTGTAAGCGTTTTTATATATTCATTGTTTCCACATGAATATACAGTCCTGTCAGCACCATTTATTGAAAAAACTGTTCTCACTGAAGAATCTCTCAACTCCCCCAGGATCCCCCAGCACTGAGTTTATCCACTGAGTGTAGAACTTGTCATGGTCTGACATAGGCAAGTTATATGCCTGCAGGGAATAAAACTTTTCTCATTGAATTGGCTTGGCATCTTGATAAAAAAAAATCAGGTGATATTGTGTGGATCTATTTTTGAACTCTCTATTTTGCACCATTGATCTGTTTGTTTCTCCTCATGTCAATACCACAATAGTTTGATTGCTACAGTTTTTTAATGAGCCTTGAAATCAGCTAATGTAAATCTTCCAGTTTTGTCTATCTTTTCCAAAATTATTTATTTTGGCCATTCTAGGACTTTCCCTTTTCATATACATTTCAGAATCAACTTGTCAGATAGATTTTGATTGGAATATCTTCTTAACCTTAAATTAATTTGTAGGAATGGATACCTCACACTGTTGCCGTCTTGAACCCGTGAACCTGATGGATATGTCCATGTATATAAGTCTTTAATTGTTCTAAGGAGTGCTTTGTAGTTTTTAGTGTAGAAGTCTTGTTTATTTTTCATTAGATTTATACCTGAATATTTCTAAAAATTATTGTAAATAGCATTGTTTTCTAAACTTTAATTTTCAATCATTTGTTGCTAATATATAGTCACATAGCTGATTTTTATATGTATCCTAAAAACTTAATTTTTCAAGGTTCCATAGAGTTTTCTATATACATAGTCTATGTATATAGACTATGTGTGACTATCTCTAGTTTTAATACTTCCTTTCCAATCTATGTTTTATGTTTCTTAATGAGCCTTATCGCACTACTAGGCTCTCCAGTAAAATGTTGAGTGAAAGTGGTAGGAACACTTTGCTTTGTTCCTGTTCTTATAAGAAGTCCATTTCAAATATGATATCAACAGCAAGTTTTTTTTTTAAGCATCCCTTGATCAGATTGAGAAAGTTTCATTTTTCTTCACTTCCAGTTCCCCCTGTAATAAATGGTTGTTAAATTTTGTCTAATACTTTTTATCTTCTGTTGAATTGACTGCATGATTTTTCTTTCTGTGAATATGGTAAATTAATTAAATTGATTAATTCACTAATGTTAAACCATTCCTGTTTTTCCGGAATAAACTTCACTTTATCATAATGTGTTATCCTTTTAATATCTTTCTAACATTTTGTTAAGGATTTTTACATATATGATCATGACTCATTTTCATAATGTATTTTTTCTGGTTTCGATATCAGGTAATTTTGGCTTGAAAAAATGGGTTGAAATAGTATTCCCTTTTAATCTATTTTCTAAAAGAGCTTATGTAAATTTGGTATATCTTACATATTTGATACAATTTTCTGGTGAAGCTATTTGGATCTGGAGTTTTTTTGTGCGGGAAGATTTTTAATAATGAATCAAATGAAAATACAGGTATGGGTCAATTGATTTTTTAATTCTTCTTATTCAGTTTTATACATTTATCTTGGTTTTTCAAATTTGTTAGCATAAAGTTACCTATAATACCACCTATTATTCTTTTAATGTCTGACCTGGAGTGATGTTTTTCTTCATTTCTTCTGTTGGTAATTTGTTTTCTCTCTTTTAACACATTGATCTTCTTCTTTTTTTTTTTTTTTTTGAGACAGAGCCTCAAATTGTCACCCTGGATAGAATGTTGTGGCATCACCGCTCACAGCAACCTCCAATTCCTGGGCTCAAGTGAGTCTCTTGCTTCCACCTCCCAAGTAGCTGGGACTACAGGTGCCCGCCACAAAGCCCGGCCATTTTTTGGTTGCAGCTGTCATTGTTGTTTGGTGGGCCCAGGCTAGATTCGAACCTGCCAGCTCAGGTGTATGTGGCTGGCGCCTTAGTCCATTGAAGCACAGGCGCCGAGCCAACACATTGATCTTGTTAGTATTTTATAAATTACTATTCTGATCAAAGAACAAACTTTTATAATTTTCTCTATTTTGTCCAGTTTGTTTCTTTGATTCTATTTTTATTTTTATTTACTTTTTTCTTAGCAGTTTGATCTTCTTTTCCTAATTTTTTAATATTTGAGATTAGATTATTGATTTTTATCTTTTTTCTAATATAAGCATCGAAATCTATACATTTTCCTATAAGCATTACTTTAATTACATCCCATAGATGTATGTCACATTTTCATTATTATTTACTTTAAAATATTTTCTAACTATGATTCTCTTTTTAACTTATGAGATAAATAGAACACACTGCTTAATTTCCAAATATCTAGGGGAAAAAATCTCTAGATGTCTTGTTATTGATGTTTTAACATAGTACAGTAGTGACCAGAGGAGGTACTCTGCATTATTTTGCTTCTCTGCGATTCACTGAGATTCATTTTATGGTGCATCTTATGGTCACTCCTGGTTGATATTCCATACCCACTTAAAAGGAATGTAGATATTGCGGTTGTGAGGTGTAGTGTTCTGTAAGCTCCAGTTAGGTGATTTGATTGGTATGGTCGTTCAAATCTTCTATATCTTTATTCACTTTTTGTGGTCTGTGGCCTCCTTCGTTTTCTGAGAGAAGAATTTTTAAATCTCTGACTGTAATTGTGAATTTGTCTGTTTCTCCCTTTAGTTTTATAATTTTTGTCTTTATGTAATTTGAAGCTGTGTAGTCAGATACATACACATTTGGAATTAGGTCTTCCTGATAAATTGACTCTTTGATTATTCTGAAATGTCCTGTTTATATTTGAAAATATTTCTTATATTTACTTTGTGATTCATATGGTCTCACCAGATTTTCTATGTGTAGTGTTTGCAAGATACATCTTTTGAAACCTTTGCTTTTAATCTCTCTGTTACTGGATTTGAAACATATTTCTTATAAACAGCATATAGTTAGGTTTGGTTTTTATGCAGTATGATTACCTTTGCCTTTTAATTGGCAAGTCATCCATGTGTATTTCATGTAATCATTGATATGATTAGCTAAAATCTATAATCTTGGTTTTTTTTTTAGATATGGATCCTGCTTTCTTTTGAGTGAATTACATACTTTGAAGCATTCCATTTTATAGCTTCTATTATGTTTTTCTTTATATCTCATTGTGTGTGTGTGTGATTTTTATTTTTATTTTTTTACTGGTTTCTCCAGAGAAGAATTTTCAACTTTGGTACTATTGCCACATAAATTTTTGCCATGAGGGGTGTTGCATGCATGATAGAATATTTAGCAGTATCTTTGGTCTCTACTCACTAGATACCACTAGTATCTCCTATCCCCAGTTGTAAAAACCCCAAATATCCAGACATTGCCAAATATTTCTTGGGGGTGAAATTGCCCCAGTTGAGAACTACTCCCCTAAAGGTTACAATATTCATCTTTACCTTATAACATTTTACCTTCAAATATTATACCTTTTCACAAACAATGTAATAACTTATAACTTAGCCCTTTTCAACCTTTGTGCTTTTGTTATCATATACTTTTTTTTATTGTTGGGGATTCATTGAGGGTACAAGAAACCAGGTTACACTGATTGTATTTGTTAGGTAAAGTCCCTCTTACAATCGTGTCTGGCCCCTCCCCCAAAGTGTGTCACATACCAATATCCCACCCCCCTCCTTCCCATATACTTTACTTTTTTTTTGCAATTTTTGGCTGGGACTGGGTTTGAACCTGCCACCTCCGGCACATGGGGCTGTCACCCTACTCACTGAGCCACAGGTGCTGCCCTATACTTTACTTTTAACTAAAGTAACATTAACATTAACAAAGTAACATTGCATTGTTATCAATTTTGCCTTAGTTATTCAGGGAAACAAATATGTGTATATATGTAATTTTCCTTTTCTTTGGTTACTTTTAACATGTATTCCCCTCCTCTTCTGGTTTCTGTTCCTTGAGAGATCATCTGCTGCCCTGACCCATCTTCGAATGTCCACTGCGCACTTGGTAAAGGCCTCGAGGGACTTGCAGAGAATTCTTTCGGGTCCTTTGTTTGCCCCATGGTTTTGAAGGCACTCCTGAGCACTCTGTGAAGTCCTGGGATGCCTCAAAGGTTTTCTTCAGTTCTCTTGGGCCTATCTGTAGCCATCAGTCAGCACCTGCCTTGTGCTAAAGCAGTGGTTCTCAACCTTCCTAATGCTGTGATATATTTTCTTTGTTAGAAAGGGGTCGCGACCCACAGGTTGAGAACCACTGTATTAGAGGAAGTCTCCATGCGACCCCAGGTAATCTTGGTCAGCTCTGCTGCTCTGCCCAGATCTTTGGCACACTATCCTGAAGCACTTGGGGAAGCCTTGTGGGACAGAGCTGGTTGTAGAGGCCGACTTACTCTGAATTTCTGATCTATTGCTGCCTTTCATAGCCGGTGTTAACAGTTCATTGAAAGTTCAGTTAGTTTCTCTTTTCCTTGTTTATGGTGAATCTTTCTCTTCTCTTCTCGAAAGAGTTTGCCACTTTTTAGTTAGTTCATTTCATTTTTTTTTTTTTTATGCCATTATTTTTCTGATGCTTTTTCAAAAAAACTATGATTTTGTTTGGTCACTGTGGGAATGGTGTGTCTTCTGATTTTCTGCGTCCTAACTAGAACTGCCCCAAACTTTTTAACAAATACCCAGAACCATGAGTATTATTTTAATCAAGTTCTTGCAGCAAAGCCCTGCCAAACTTCAACATCAGTGACTTGGTATTTACCCTCCTACACACCCCTTAGCCACCCATTCCGTCACCCAGTCCTGAGTCTGTAATGCTCATAGAACAGTGCAAGACTCAGCGTTTGTGAGAGATTCAAAGAATTCTCTCCTCAAGAACAATAGCATGGTTATTAAAGAAAATAGGGAAACAGATGCTGATGTTCTTCTCAGGACTGGGTGCCCTCTAATTTGTGGGCTTCATGACTCGAGAAAGAATAAAAACTTGGAGACTGTGATACACCTTGCCTAGGACTTGTCACACCAGCTAATGTTTACTGGTCATTACATTTTTCATGTTCTGTTTCAGGCTATTCCCAGTAGGCAGGATGGGTCACAACAGAAGTGGGTAAAACAAGAATTTTTTTTTTCAAGAATATTAAAATATATCCTACAGGGCTGGTAGTGATGAAGTGACGTAATGTCTGTGACATGGGTGGCCTGTAATAGGTGCTTAATAAATACAACCTCATAGTACATTTAGTTAGAAGAAAGGGCTCCAGAATGGGGGATGAGTTTCCTGTTTTCATGTAGTGGCTTGAGTAGAACTTGAGTAGACAGTGACCCAGATTAAACTTGGCCACACTGGGTTCAAACCTGGATAGAGAGCTGGCGGTGTGCCAAAAGAAATCTATTTTTGTCACCCACCATAAAGTGTCCTGTAAAATGTCAACCTAAGGGGAGGCGGAGTCAGGTGTATAACCTTGGACCAATGGCAGAGTCCCACGCCTTGAGGGCAACTGTGATCTAGCCTCTTCCTTTTATTTCTCCTCTGCTTTAGCTCTTTGAACTTATGTCTTTGTCCAGGGAAGAGAGAGTGCTGTGTGTACAAATTGTTCTCCCCCCCCCAATTGATCTAAAATCATTCTGTGATGCTGAGTCTGAGGCCATACAGCTTCAGAACCTGTGCTGTGGATTGTGACGTGAGAGGAGAGAGGGGTTCTCCCACTTGGCAGGGGGAAGCAGAGGGCACTGGCTGTCTCAGCATAAGGGTCTTGGTTGAGTGGCTGACGTCAGTTGGTACAGAGAGTGTTTAGGTATTCTCCTTTCTCAGGGCCTGATCTTCACCATTCTGGTTTTTTGTTTTTAAGGTAGGTTTTCTCTCAGTTACCCAGGTTAGAGTGCAGTGGTGTAATCATAGCTCACTGTAACCTCAAACTCTCAGGCTCAGGTGATCCTCCTGCCTCAGCCTCCCAGGTAGCTGGGACTATAGGCATGTGCTGCTAGGCCTACCTAATTTTTCTGCTTTTCTGTAGAGACAGGGTCTTACTATGTTGTTCATGCTGGTCTTGAACTACTGGCCTTGTGCAATTCTCCTGACTCAGTTTTTCAAAGTGCTGGGATTACAGGCATGAGCCACTGCACCCAGCCTATTCTGTTTTTCTTAATGTTAATGAGATGATAATCTTGGGCCACAAAAGAGATTGATAAAGACCCAGGTCTTATTTATGCCTGAATTCAATGCTTAAGATGTATTTTTTTTTTT
>CAUYON010143984.1:0-25165 GCA_963573935.1 Arctocebus calabarensis
GATTCTCTTGCCTCAGCCTCCCTAGTAGCTGGGACCACAGGCGCCCGTCACAGCGCCCGGCTATTTTTTTGTTTTGTTTTGCAGTTCGGCCGAGGCCAGGCTTGAACCCGCCACCTTCGGTATATGGGGCCGGCGCCCTACTCGCTGAGCCACAGGAGCCGCCCATCAGTTTATTAATCTTTTAAAAATTCCCACCTTTAGAGAGGGTGAGCTATCCATCTCCAGCTCCTCAGGAATTCTCAGGCAGATCTGCTTTCTGCCCTTCAGGACAACTTTTGAGCTCTATTGGGTGGGCGAGGCCAGTGCTTATGTGACTTTGACCTTTGACTGAACTTTGGACCTGCCCCCTCTGCCAGGTACTGCTCTCTGAGCTTGGTTGGGCAGGCCAGTGTCCAAGTGACTTTGGACTACTGACTTTGGACCTCTGGCCTCCCCTCTGGCCTCCACCAGGCGGTGCTCTCTGAGCTCAGTTGGGTGGGGTGGGGGCCGAGGTTTAAGCAGCTTTGGACTGATCTTTGGATTAGTACTCCACACTGGGTGGAGGCTTTCCAGGCCTGGTCCCTGAGCAACTTTTCTCTGAACTTTAGACTTGTGCCCCTACTGGGTGGCAGCCCCCTGAGCTAGACTGGGCAGGCAGTGCCTGGTGCCTGAGCGACTTTGTCTGAGCTTTGAGCCTACACTGTTCACAGAGCTGCAGCTCTCATCACTCGATTGGCTATGGTGCCTAGTGCATAATAAACATGTCTGCTGAACTCTGGATCACTGCTGCTTACTGATTCTCGTCTACCTGGAGACACTGTCTGGGGCTGTGGATTCACCACTTGTCTGCCTTTGTTAGTGTGGCGGTGGCACTTCAACAGTGAGGAGTGGACTCCTCAGGGACAACTTACCAATTCAACTAAAAAAGAGAAAAAGAGGAAGAAGCTGGAAATACTCATGAGGAGGAATTAGCAGAAGAACTCTGGCTACATGAAGAATCAGAGCAAATCAATGCTTCCTTCAACGTCAAAGAAAATATATCAGAAAATTCCATCCACAGAGAAATTGCTGAAATGTCAGAAATAGAATTTACAATATGGATGGCAAATAAGATAATTGGAATAGAGGAAAAGATGGAAACAGAACCAAAAAAATAGTTTAGAAGTTGTCTTAAGAAATTAATTAGGCTCGGTGCCTGTGGCTCAAGCGGCTAAGGCACCAGCCACATACATCTGAGCTGGCGGGTTTGAATCCAGCCCGGGCCTGCCAAGCAATACTGATGGCTACAAACAAAAAATAGCTGGGTGTGTGGCAGGTGCCTGTAGTCCCAGCTACTTGGGAGGCAGAGGCAGGAGATTCGCTTGAGCCCAGGAGTTGAGGTTGCTGTGAGCTGTGATGCCACAGCACTGTACCCAGGGTGATAGCTTGAGGCTCCGTCTCAAAAAGAAAGAAAGAAAGAAATTCAAAGACAAGGTCACCAAAGATAAAGGACATAAAGAGTAATGATATAGCAGAGCTTAAGGAATTGAAAAAGGCATTTGAGGCGCTTCAAAATATAGTAGAGTCCCTCAGAAATAGAGTTGATCAGTATAATGAAAGAATCTCAGGGCTCTGCGCCTGTAGCTCAAGCAGCTAAGGCGCCAGCCGCTTACACAAGAGCTGGCAGGTTCCAATCCTGGGCCTGCCAAACAACAATGACAACTACAACCAAAAAATAGCTGGGCGTTGTGGCAGGTGCCTGTAGTCCCAGCTACTTGGGAGGGTGAGGCAAGAGAATTGCTTAAGCCCAGGAGTTGGAGGTTGCTGTGAGCTGTGACGCCACAGCACTCTATCCAGGGCGACAGCTTGAGGCTCTGTCCCAACAACAAAAAAAAGAATCTCAGATAAAGAAGATAAGAGTTTTGAACTATCCCAAGCATTCAAAGAGGCAGAAAAATGGAGAAAAAGACTAGAATGTACCCTAAGAGTTATGGGATCATTCCAAGAAATCAAACATCTGAATTAATGGGGATTCCTGAAGGAGAAGAGGATGGTCCCAAAGGCAAAAATTCTCTGCTCCAAGACATTCTGACAGAGAATTTCCCAAGTATTGCAAGGGATACAGAAATTCGGATAGTAGATAGTTTCTGAACCCCATCACAACTCATTCCATACAAAGCATGTGTTAGACACATTGTAATTGATTTTGTCAATGTTAACATGAAGGAGAAACTTTTGCAGGTTGCCAGGCATAAGAAAAGTATTACTTACAAAGGGAAAAGTATAAGAGTGACTGCAAATCTTTCAACTGAAACTTTCTAAGCCGGAAAAGGATGGTCATCGACCTTCAACCTTCTTAAAACAATTTCCAGCCCAGGATCCTATACCCTGCTAAACTGAGTTTCATCTGTGATAGAGAACTCAAATACTTCACTGACATCCACATGCTAAGGAAATTTGCCGTGACTAGATCAGCTCTACTCAGGGAACTACTCAGACCTATTCTTCAGAACAATCAATAGGCGGGTACACCACCAAAGTAAATCTACCCAGAAATTAAAGAACAAAGCCTAGCTTCCACAATGGCAAAGGGCATAAAATTAAGCTCTGTACTTCTGAAAAACAAGATGACCAAGACTGCCGCATCTGTCAATTCTCTCAATTAATATGAATGGTTTGAACTCTGCTTTTAAAGAGGCATAGGCTGGGTGACTGAGTACAAAAACTCAGGTCAGATATCTGTTTCCTATAAGAAACTTATCTTACCTCAAAGGATAAAACAAGACTCAGGGTGAGTGGATGGGCAGTGGTATTCTGGGCAAATGGAAAGGAGAAAAAAGCTGGGATTGTGATCTTGTATGCAGATACAATTGAATTCAAACCAACAAAAATAATGAAAGACAAAGATGGACACTACATACTACTGGTCAAGAGAAACACACAATATGAAGAGATTTCAATAGTTAACATCCATGCACTTTATCTGAGTGCTCCTTGATATGTAAAACAACCCCTAACTGTTCTGAACAATATGATATCTTCCTGCACAATAGATGGAGATTTTAACACCCCATTGACAGTCCTGGACAGATTCTCCAAGCTGAAACTAAACAAATAAATAATGGACTTAAACAAGACCCTAGAACAAATGGATGTAACAGATATTTATAGAACACTTTATTGTAACCAAACTGAATAGACATTCTTCTCACCAGCCCACGGATCATCTTCCAAAGTTGATCATATCTTAGGTCACAAGGCTAACCTCAACAAAGTCAAAAGAATAGAAATTATCCCCTGTATCTTCTCAGAACATCATGGAATAAAAGTTGAACTCAGCAGCAACAGAAAGCTTCATACTCAAATGAAATCATGGAAACTAAATAACCTTGTGCTGAATGATGGCTGGGTAATAGATGTGATCCAGAAGGAGATATCAGCTTGGTGCCTGTGGCTCAATGGGCTAAGGTGCCAGCCACGTACACCTGAGCTGGCGGGTTCAAATCCAGCGTGGGCCCACCAAACAACAATGACGGCTGCAACCAAAAAATGGCTGGGCATTGTGGTGGGCGCCTGTAGTCCCAGCTACTTGGGAGGTGGAGGCAGGAGACTCGCCTGAGCCCAGGAATTGGAGGTTGCTGTGAGCTGTGATGCCACAGCACTCTATCTAGGGTGACAGCTTGAGGCTCTGTCTCAAAAAAAAAGAAGGAGATATCATTAGATTTCTGGACCAGAACGATAATGAAGCCACAAACTATTGAAATCTGTGGGATAGGCTTGGCACCTGTAGCTCAGCTACTAGGGCTCCAGCCATATACACTGGAGCTAGTGGGTTCATACCTAGCCTGGACCTACCAAACAACAATGACAACTACACCCCCCTCCAAAAAAACCAAAAAACCAAAAAGCTGTCAGGCATTGTGGTGGACACCTGTAGTCCCAGCTACTTGGGATGCTGAGGCAAGAGAATCATTTAAACCCAAGAGTTCCAGGTTGTTGTCCTTGGCACTCTACCAAGGGCAACATAGTGAGACTCTGTCTCAAAAAAAAAAAAAAAAAAAGCAGAAAGAGCAAGTCAGCAACCGAATGAGCCATCTCAAGCAAGTGGAAAAGAAAGAACAATCTAATCTCAAACCCAGCAGAAGAAAAGAAATAACCAAAATTAGAGCAGAACTAAATGAAATTGAAAACAAAAGAATTATTCAGAATATCAGCGAAACAAAAAGTTGTTTCTTTGGAAAGATTAATAAAATTGATATACCCTTGGCTAGACTAATAAGAAACAGAGAAATAAGATCTCTAATAACTACAATCAGAAATGATAAAGGGGAAATAACAGCAGATGCCACAGAAATACAAAAGATTCTCATCAATTACTATACAAAACTCTAGTCCCAGAAATGTGGAAAATGTAGAGGAGATGGAGCAATATCTAGAAGCACAAAACCTTTCAAAGCTCAGCCAGAAAGATTTAGAAATTTTTTTTTTTTTTTTTAGAGACAGAGCCTCAAGCTGTCACCCTGGGTAGAGTGCTATGGCATCACAGCTCACAGCAACCTCCAATTCCTGGGCTCAAGCGAGTCTCCTGCTTCCACCTCCCAACTAGCTGGGACTACAGGCGCCCACAACAACACAGGGCTATTTTTTGGTTGCAGCCGTCATTGTTGTTTGGTGGGCCTGGGCTGGATTCGAGCATTGATGCAAAAATATTCAACAAGGTATTAGCAAACAAAATACAACAGCACATTAAAAAGGTTGTACACCATGATCAAGTGGGTTTTATCACAGTCACAAGGTTGGTTCAACATACATAAATCTATAAATATAATACACCGCATAAATGGAATAAAAAACAAAGACCATGCGATTCTTTCAGCTGATGTAGAAAAGGCTTTTGACAATATCCAGCATCCTTTCATGATAAAAATGCTTACGAAAATAGGCTTAGATAAAACATTCCTTAAACTGATAGAGGCTATCTCCAGCAAACCCACAGCCACTATCATTGAATGGAGTAAAACTCAAAGCATTTTCACTGAAATCTGGAACCAGACAAGGATGCCCACTGTCTACACTGCTATTTAACATAGTGTTGGAAGTCCTAGCTATCGTAATCAGGCAAGAGAAGATCAACAGAATCCCAATGGGGACAGAAGAGATCAAACTCCCTTTTTGCAGATGACATGATCTTATACCTAGAAAACCCTGTGGATTCAACTACAAAGCTCTTAGAAGTGATCAAGGAATTTAGTGTCTCAGGATACAAAAATCAACACCCATAGATCAGAAACCTTCAGATATGCCAACAGTCAAGCTGAGAATAAAAATCAAAGACTCTCTTCTTTTTACAGTAGCAGCAAAGAAGATGAAATACTGGAAATATATGTAACGAAGATGTGAAAGGTCTCTATAAAGAGAATTATGAAACTTTGAGAAAGAAAATAACAGGATGTCAACAAATGGAAGAACATAACTCTGCTCATGGGAAGAATCAACATTGTTATAATGTCCGTACTACTCAAAGTAATCTATAGATTTAATGTAATTCCCATCAAAGCACCAATGTCATACTTTAAAGAACTTGAAAAAATAGTACTTGAATTCATATGAAACCAGAAAAACTCCTGAACAGCAAATACAGTTCTTAGAAATAAAAACAAGTCTGGAGGCATCACATTGCCAGATTTTAGGCTATAATTAGGTTATATTACAAGGCTTTGGTGATCTAAACAGCATGGTTCTGGCATAGAAATAGAGGTGTAGATCTCTGGAATAGGATAGAGAATCTAGAGATGAACCCAGTCACATATCATCATTTAATCTTTTTTTTTTTTTTTTTTGAGACAGAGCCTCAAGCTGTCACCCTGGAGAGAGTGCCGTGGCATCACAGCTCACAGCAACTTCCAATTCCTGGGCTCAAGGGAGTCTCTTGCCCCCGCCTCCCAAGTAGCTGGGACCACAGGCGCCTGCCACAACACCCGGCCATTTTTTGGTTGCGGCCGTCATGTTGTTTGGCGGCCAAGGCTGGATTCGAACCCGCCAGCTCAGGTGTATGTAGCTGGTGCCTTAGCCCGCTGAGCCACAGGCACCGAGCCCATCATTTAATCTTTGATAAGCCTAACAAAAACATGCAGTGGGGAAAAGAATCCTTATTTAACAAATCGTGTTGGAGGAACTGGTTATCCACATGTAGAAGACTGAAACTGGACCCACCATTGATAAAAATTGATTCTTGTTGGATAAAAGATCTAAATTTAAGATACAAAACAATAAAAATTCTAGATAAGAGTTTGGGGAAAACACTTGAAAGTAGTGGCCTGGGAAAAGCTTTATGAGGAAGACCCCCCCCCCCAGCAATTGCAGCAATACCACAAATAAGTAACTGGAATTTGATCAAGCTAAAAAGCTTTTACAAACACAGCAAACTGACAGCCTTTAGAATGGAACAAGATTGTTGCATGTTATGAATCTGACAAAGTCCTGATAACTAGAATCTACAGAGAACTCAAACAATAAGAAAGGGCAAACAACCCTGTCTATAAGTGGGCAAGAGATTTGAACAGAAACTTCTCCAAAGATGGGCAGATGAATGGCCAAAAATCATGAAAAAAGGCTCATCATCTTTAATTAGCGGAGAAATGCAAGTCAAAGCCACTGTAAAATATCATCTAACACCCCAGCAAGACACCACAAAGTCCCAAAACACCAGATACTACACTGCTGGTGGGATTATAAACTAATACAGCCCTTTTGGAGAGAAAGAAATATGGAGAATCCTCATAGATTTAAAAGTACAGCTTCCACTTGATCCTGCAATCCCATTGCTAGGGATCTCCCCAGGAGAACAAAAACTATTTCATCACAAAGACATTTGCACTAGAATGTTTATTGTGGCTCAATTCATAATTGCCAAATTGTGGAAGCAACCTAAATGCCCATCAACCCATGAATGGATCAACAAACTGTGGTATATGTATACCATGGAATGTTATACAGCCATTAAAAAAGATGGAGACTTTACATGTTTTACATTTACTTGGATGGAGTTGAAGTACATTCTTGTTAGTAAAGTATCGCAAAAATGGAAAGATGAATATCCAGTGTACTCCATACTAATATGAAATCAATATATAAATAATTACATGCTCATAAGAATAATAAAACATGGCTCGGCGCCTGTGGCTCAGCGGGCTAAGGCACCAACCACGTACACCTGAGCTGGCGGGTTTGAATCCAGCCTGGGCCCGTCAAACAACTATGACGGCTGCAACCAAAAAATGGCCGGGCATTGTAATGGGTGCCTCTAGTCCCAGCTACTTGGGAGGCTGAGGCAGGAGACTCGCTTGAGCCCAGGAATTGGAGGTTGCTGTGAGCTATGATGCCACTGCACTCTATCCAGGGTGACAGCTTGAGGCTCTGTCTCAAAAAAAAAAATAAAATAAAAATAATAAAATACTAATATAGTCCAGTTTGAGGGTAGAGGGGGAGGAGGAGGACATTTGGCAGAAGGAGGGAGGGCATGAGGTAGGTCATTATGAGGGTGTATAACACGCCCCTAAGGTGAGGGGCTCGTCTACAAATGGAACTTTATTCTGGAAGTGAGAATAACGTAGCCTAAAAATATTAACTTGAAAAAATAAGGAAATACTCAAAAAGAAAATTCTCACCCTCATGGGGTGGGTTCTTTGACTCTTCCGCTGCCTCTCACTATACTCTCTTCAGCAATCTGCTGCTTTATTAGTAAGATCCTCAGTGGGAAGTTGAGATCGCACTTCTGATGAGGCTTCCTGAACTGTTTTCCAGTTGTGCAGCAGTAAAGTTATGAGGGGTTCGGACTGAAAGGGGACCCTTAGGAAGAACTTTTACTGTTACCCTGGATGATGGGTGTTAGGGTGAATATCTGGGCGTCATGAAGCTGGTCCCACGTGGCTTGCATGTGAATTGTAGCAGCTGCTTCATTTTTGGTGCTCCACTTGGCAATGATAAGAGGAGTTGGGCGAGTCCCCATTTTCAGGGTAAACGGACCTTTTATCCAGTCCAGCAGGCTGGCCCATTTTCTCGGGAATAACCTTCTGTGTGTCAGGGTCACATGCAGTCATCTGTGAGCTGTGGGTCCTCCAGGAGCTTAAAATGCCATTTAAAACCAAAGCTACTGCTTCTGAATTATTTACTCCCACCACCCATTTTGGTAAGGGTTCCTCAGGAAGCTAATGACACCAGTCTACACACTCTGCCTTCCAGGTTCATTAGTCTCTTGGTTTTGCCGTGCTCCCACGCTGACTGCCTTCGTGGTCACTGTGCGTCTCAGAGGCATTTTCTGTTGTCTCTGCATAGTTTTTCCTTGGGTGGGGTGGGGGTGGCTTTGATGCTGGTGACCAGAGCTCAGCACGCTGAAACACAAGTTGGATCTAGCGTCAAGGTTTGACTTGGCACTCTCCTTTACTTTTTATTTTCGCTACTATGGATTGCAATAACCAGCTTTTTTTTTTTTTTTTTTAACAGTGACTTTGTATTTCCTTATGTATCTGTGAACCAACAATTCAGAAATTGGATCAATTCTGAATTACCTCAATTCTATTGGTAACTTTTACTTTTAGTAATTGAGTGCAAGACAGCTGGAACTCCACGCCACAGGTGACCACGTGGCCTCTCAGGAGTGAAAAGTTCCTCACCCTTCTCCTTTTATACTTTTTCTTCCCCAAAACATGTTTCGGTATTTCAGGTCCATCCTAATAAATCCTATTATCTGACGCCAACTGTGAGAATATAGAGGAAAAAACAAATTCATAGTATTCTTCTATACTCTTACTCAACAGTCCCCACAGAAGACTTCTGTGTGCTGTGGTTATCAAGAACTGTGGGGGGTTCTTCCCACCAGCAGCCAGTCACTTCTGCAGTAGACAAGCTGGTGTCCTCCAATTCATTCAAGACTCAGAGAAGCACCTTGCACATTTGTAGGTTTACTGCAAAGGACGTAGATAAATAGATGCTTAGGGCAAAGGATGTGGGAAGGGAAGTGGGACTTGCACGTCCTCTCTGGGTGCACCACCCTCCTGCTGTTCAGCCTGATTGTCCTTCTGGGCTGTTCTGGGGGCTTCCTCAGTAGGCCTGGTAGATTCAGTCAACAGCCTTCTGCATCATTCCTTTCCCCCAGAGGTTGAGGGTAGGTAGGGTTGGGCTGAAGTTCCAGCCCTCTATGCCTTGATTTTTTGCTGTGGCCAGCCCCCATCCTAAAGCTACTTAGGGGCTACTGGCCCTCAGTCATATAAAAAGACACTTAACACTTTGGAGGATTTAGGAGATGTGGGCCGAGGAACTCAGAGGAAGACCAAATGTATGTTTCCTAATATTGTGACATTTACTTATTTGTTTACTTATCTGTTGCTTGGGTGCAGAGTGTTATGGTTGTCTTCATGGCTCACAGCAACCTCCACTCCTGGACTCCAGTGCTCCTCCCGTCTCAGCCTCCCAAGTAGCTGGGACTACAGGCTGCACCATGATGTCGGCTAAGTTTTCCATTTTTTAGTAGGCAGTGTCTTGCTCTTGCTCAGACTGGTCTTGAACAGCTGAGCTCAAGCAGTCCTCTCGCTGTACTTTCCCAAAGTGATCATCAGGAATAAACTACTGCGCCCAACCTGTTTCTATGAATTTGATTACCTTTTTTTTTTTTTTTTTTGCAGTTTTTGGCTGGGGCTGGGTTTGAACCTGCCACCTCCGGCATATGGGGCCGGCGCCCTACCCCCTTGAGCCCCAGGCGCCTCCCTGAATTTGATTACTTTATTTATTTATTTATTTTTTTAGAGACAGAGCCTCAAGCTGTCACCCTGGATTGAGTGCTGTGGCATCACAGCTCACAGCAACCTCCAATTCCTGGGCTCAAGCGAGTCTCTTATCTCCGCCTCCCAAATAGCTGGGACTACAGGCGCTGACCACAATGCCCACCACAACGCCTGGCCATTTTTTGGTTGTAGCCGTCATTGTTGTTTGGCGGGCCGGGGCTGGATTCGAACCCGCCAGCTCAGGTGTACGTGGCTGGTGCCTTAGCCTGTTGAGCCACAGGCGCCCAGCCGAATTTGATTACTTTAAATACTTCATATAAGTGAAATCCCTACAGCTATCTTTTTAAACCGGCCAAGTTCATTTAGAATAATGTCTTCAAGTTTCATTCATGTTATAACTTGTGACACGATTTTCTTTTTTTTCTAACCTTTTTTTTATTCTAAAATACACAAAACATACAATTTGCCATCTTGACTATTTTCAAATGTACAGTTCAGTGGTATTAAATACATTTGTGTTGTTGTGCAACAGTCACCATCATCCATCTCCAGAACCTTTCCTTTTTGCAAACTGAAACTCCCCTTACAGTGAGCACTGTGCTTTCCTCTGCAGTGACGGCCGTTCTGCTTTTTATCTCTGTGAATTTCTAGGAACCTCATGTAAGTAGGAATAGTTTGTCCTTTTGCAACTGGCTCCTCTTACCATAACGTCTTCAGACTTCATCCATGTTGTGACATGTCTGAGAATTTCCTTTTTTGATTAAGACTGAATAATAATTGCATTGTATGTCTATTCCACATTTTGTTCATCTCCATTAGCAGACAGTTGGGTTGCTTGCTGCTATGAACATGGATATACTCAGGAAGGGGGATTGCTGGATCATATCATAGTTCTATTTTTAATTTTTTGAGGAACCTCCATACTGCTTTCTGTAGCTGTTGCACCATTTAAGAATCCCAGCAACAGTGCACAAGGGTTCTAGTTTCTCCACATCCTTGCTAACTGTGTTATTTTTTGTGTATTTTGATATGGGCGTGAAGTGCTATCACATTGTGGTTTTGATGTGCATTTCTCTGCTGATTAGTTAATGCTGAGCTTCTCTTCATGTGCTTCTTGGCCATTTGTATGTCATTGGAGAAATGTGGTTTCAAGTCTTTTGCCCATCTTTAATCAGGTTATTTATTTTTTTTGTTGATTTGTAGGAGTTCTTTATATATCCTGATCATTAATCCCTCATTGCATATGTGATTTAAAAATGTTTTCTTCTCATTTTACAGGTGTCTTTTTACTCTCTTGATTGTGTCCTTTGATGCATAAAAGCTTTTTAGCTTAATTTAGTCCCATAAGTCAGTTTTTCCTTTTGTTGCCTATGCTTTTTTTTTATTTATTTTTTATTACTACAGATATCTTGCATGCATGTGCTTTCTGTGTCAAGAATTAATGTCCAAGAAATCATTCCCAAATCCAATGTCATGAAGCTTTCTATGTTTGACTTTTACAAATAAGTTTTGGGCTCGGTGCCTGTAGCACAGCGGTTATGGCGCTGGCCACATGCACTGAGGCTGGCAGGTTCAAACCCGACCTGGGCCAGCTAAACAACAATGACAGTTAAAACCAAAAAATAGCCGGGCGTTGTGGCAGGTGCCTATGGTCCCAGCTACTTGGGAGGCTGAGGCAAGAGAATTGCTTAAGCCCAAGAGTTGGAAGTTGCTGTGAGCTGTGACACCATGGCACTCTACTGAGGGCAATATACTAAGACTCTGTCTCAAAAAAAAAAAAAAGTTTTGTTTTTTCTTTCTTTTTCCTTTTTTCAAAAAAGTTTTGTTTTTAGGCTTGGCGCCTGTGACTCAATGGGCTAAGGCGCCAGCCACGTACACCTAAACTGGCGGGTTCGAATCCAGCCTGGGCCTGCCAAACAACAATGACGACTGCAACAACAACAACAAAAAAAATGGCTGGGCGTTGTGGCGGGCGCCTGTAGTCCCAGCTACTTGGGAGGCGGAGGCAAGAGACTCGCTTGAGTCCAGGAATTGGAGGTTGATGTGAGCTGTGATGCCACGGCACTCTATCCAGGGAGACAGCTAAAAGCTCTGTCTAAAAAAAAAAAAAAAAAAGTTTTGTTTTTAATTGACACATAATAACTGTATATATTCACAGGTATGTTTAACTTCTAAGCAGCTGCATCATTTTATATTCTATCAGTAAGGGGCAGAGGTTCTAGGTCCTCCTCATCCTCTCTAACATTTGCTTTGGAATTTTTTTTTGGCTGGTTGGTTGGTTGTTTATTTTGAGACAGGATCTCACTTATTGCCCAGACTGGTCTTTTAACTCCTGCCCTCCAGAGATCCTCCTGCTTCAGCTTCCTGAATATAATAGGCGTGTGCCACTGTACCTGGCTTGGTTGGTATTTTGTTTTTCTTTCTTGGGTAATAGCGATCCTAGTGGGTGTGATGTGTTATGTCATTGTGTTTGAGTTGCACTTCTTTGGCTAATAATGTTGAGCATCTTTTCATGTGCTTATTGGTTATTACGTAGTATCTTCTTTAGAGAAATGTCTTTTGGGATTCCTTGTCTATGTTTGAAATTGGACTATTTGCTTATTATTCTGTTGTAGGAGTTCCTTATGTATTCTGTATATAGGGTGCTTATCAGATACATGTTTGCAGAAAAATTTCTCCCATTTTTGTGTTACCTTTTTATTTTCTTGATGGTGTCCTTTGAAGCATAAGTGTTTTTTGTTTGTTTATTTAATTAAATTTTTTTTTTTTTTTTTTTTTTGAGACAGAGCCTTAAGCTGTCACCCTGGATAGAGTGCCGTGGCATTGCAGCTCACAGCAACCTCCAATTCCTGGACTCAAGCGAGTCTCCTGCCTCAGCCTCCCAAGTAGCTGGGACTACAGGCGCCCGCCACAACGTCCGGCCATTTTTTGGTTGCAGCCGTCATTGTTGTTTGGCGGCCCGGGGGCTGGATTCGAACCCGCCAGCTCAAGTGTACGTGGCTGGCGCCTTAGCTCGTTGAGCCACAGGCGCCGAGCCTAATTAATTTATTTTTGAGGCAGAATCTCACTCAGTTGCCCTGAGGTTGAGTGCCATGGTGTCATAGCTCAGGCAACCTCGAACTCTTGGGCTCAAGTGATTCTTTTGCTTCAGCCTCCCAAGTAGCTGGGACTACAGGCGCCCACCATGATGCCCAGCTAGTTTTTCTACTTTTATTAGAGACAGGGTCTCCCTCTTGCTCAGGCTGGTCTCGAACTCCTGCACACAAGCAGTCCACCAGTCTCAGGCTACCAGAGTGCTGGATTACAGGTGTGAGCCACTGGACTGGGCCCCAATCTTTGTATTTTTTAAGTTCCTACTGTACCTGGTCAGAACTTCTAGAACCATGGTAAATAAAAGTAGCGATAGTAAAAAATGTTTGTTTGAAGCTAATCATTTCACATTTCACGCAAAGTGTGAAGTTTGCTGTGGGCTTCTCATGAATAGTTTTTCTCAGCCTAAGAATATTTTTTTCTTCTTAGTTGGCTTGAAGTTTTTATGCTGAAAGAAGTTTGAATGTTATCAATTACTTTTTCCATATCTATTGAGATGATCATTTTTTTCCTTTAACTTTTTTTTTCACAATTTATTTATTTATTTATTTTTTTAAAGACAGAATTTATTCACAGAAAAGAAAGAAAAGAATACAGAAAACATTAACGCACCTGTTAGAGGGAGAAAATTCTGGTGGGGAGAGAGAAGCTCTCTCCGTTTCTCTCCCAGTCTTTCTCCATCTCCTCCTTTAGGCCTTTAGTCTCAGGGTATATATAGGTGTATGGGTTCCTTGTCCCTTCCACCAGGGGCAAGGTGAATGAATGTATCAATGAATGGATACAGTCCTTTCATGGGATTGAGGCCTAGGAAAAATGTTGTGTTTTCTATGTAGCCCAGGGCTCTATGTACCCCTGGTTAGCCCAGGGTGCTGGTCACCTCTGTGTAGAATGAACGAACATGTTTGATGGAAGCAGGGAGGAACATCCAGTTGAGAACACAGAGCCAGAGTGAGCCAAATTTCTTAGCAGCTTCAGGAAGCACGCAGCCTGGAAACCCTGAGCTGTGCTCAGCAGGTGGCCTGGGGTAGGGGGAGGCAACCTGGTAAGGACAGAACTGCTCAGTCCTAATCGGCTCCCTTTCCTTCCCTCTCAATGAAAATGATAGTAACACTGGAAGGGGAGGAAAGCTTAAGTAATGGTATGCATTATCTCTGAGATGCTCAGGAGGGAAGGCAAGCCATGTTCTTGGATTTTTCAAAATCACATCCAGCCTCCTCCCACCCCTTCTTCCAGGGTTAGCAGGAAATCCAATGTCTATGATTTGTGGAGGCCTCTTCCTTAGGGACCCTGCATGACACTAGCACTGTCTCTTTGCCCTGAACCAGGCCAGCCATGAGAGGGTGAGGGCTGCTCAGAGAACTCTTTTCTCTCTTCCAGAGCTGGCAACAGAGGTCCATTTGGAATCCCAGATAACAGGGAGGCGTAAGTGGTTCGGGAAGGAGGAGGAAACAGGGAACTGGCAAATGGAAGGTGTCCATCATGCAGGGACCTCCAGTGATCCAGAGAAGGATCACTGGAGTTCCAGGGACATGGTTAAAAATCTCTGAGAAATCTAGCAATAGCTAGAGGCTAAAGTACTGTAGATATTCAGGGGTGGAGGGAACAGAGAAAAAGGTGGACACCAAAAACTACAAAGCAATGCATGAGACCCAGAGTACTAACAAAAGTAGGTTAGGTTAACAAAACCAGTGGCATAACATATACGTATTTTTTATTGTTGGGGATTCATTGAGGGTACAAGAAACCAGGTTACATTGATTGCATTTGTTAGGTAAAGTCCCTCTTATGATTGTGTCCCCAAAAGGTGGGTCACACACCGATACCCCACCCCCCTTCGCTCCTTCCCTCTCTCTGTTCTTCCTTTTCCCCACCTCCTCCCTCCTTCCCTCTCTCTGCTCTCCCCTTCCCCCACCCTCACCATGTACTAGGTCATTAATTGTCCTTATATCAAAATTGAGTACATGGGATTCTTGCTTCTCCATTCCTGTGATGCTTTACTAAGAATAATGTGTTCCATTTCCATTCAGGTTAATACAAAGCCAGTGGCATAATATTAAACTAATGTTTCCTGTTTAAGAAGAATGAATGATTCTGAGAAGTTAACTTGAAATCAGTTAACCTCACATCTAATTAATTTTCTTGATAGCCTGAAATGCAGTGCAAAAGAGAGTACTTTAATTTTAGCAAGAAAAATGCCAAGTGATGGGCGGCGCCTATGGCTCAAAGGAGTAAGGCGCCGGCCCCATATTCTGGACGTGGCAAGCTCAAACCAAACCCCGGCCAAAAATCGCAAAAAAGAAAGCCAAGTCTTCTGGATAGCATTGTAGGCAGGTTGTGGAAATGTATCACGTATATTACACACTAACTGTGCTGTGCTAGGCATTATAATCACAAAAG
Source organism: Arctocebus calabarensis (assembly GCA_963573935.1). Classification (NCBI taxonomy): domain Eukaryota; kingdom Metazoa; phylum Chordata; class Mammalia; order Primates; family Lorisidae; genus Arctocebus; species Arctocebus calabarensis. Next base: position 15,225 of record CAUYON010143984.1, read on the forward strand.
TAACAAAATGTGTCCCTTGCCTTAGAGAAGCTCAGCCTGGTGAGTAACGTATATATTTACCGTGGAATACTATTCAGCCATAAAGAACAATGGAGGCTTTACATCTAGATAGATTTGAGAACATTCTCCTAAGTAAATTACCACAAGAATGGAAAAACAAGCATCCAGTGTACTCAATACTAATGTGAAACTATTAGATGAACAACTACATGGTCACAGGAGAGAAAACCACAATTAAATTCAAGTTGTGGGGAGAGGGATGAGGGAGGGGTAAGCTCTCACCCAATGGGCACAATGTAGGGGTATATGGCTCACCTCCTGGGTGAAGGGCTCAACGACAACTTGGACTTTACCTGATAAATGATTATAACCTAATCATTTATACCCTTATATTAATGTGAAATTAAAAAGAAGTAATTATGGTACACTTAGATAAATGCCATCACTGAGTCATTTACAAAGTGCTGTGTGTGTCAGTGTAACCAGGTGACTTTGTAGCTGGTTGAAAAACATTAATTTTCCAACATCAAGGTGGAAGAAAATCTCAAGTGCTGCACCACAATGTTTATATCAGTTCTATGTTTTGCAAACTCTTTTTCTTTTATTTTTTTGCAGTTTTTGGCCAGGGCCAGGTTTGAACCCACCACCTCCAATATATGTGGCCAGCGCCCTACTCCTTTGAGCCACAAGATGAAGCCATCAAAGTCAGATCAATTGAATTTGCCAATGAAATCAACTTGTGGGGGATAGCTAATACATTGGCTATAGATCAGGATTCAGAAAAACATCTGAAACCTAGAAAAGGTATGTCTAAACTAAAAGATAAAATTTGATTAGGAAAAATATAATGTCATCAATTGCATTTAGATATGATTTTAAGAGACATTCTGTGAAAGAGTTTTAGAGAGTTTAGATGTCTGTAAGTTCAACATTAACCGATCTTATTAAAAGGCTGCTAAAAGGCAAGCAAGCCATTCTGTAGCTACTGTAACAGTACGATGTCCAGAACATAGAAGATATTTGTTCTGTGTTAGCTCCACTCTATTTCATTCTGATTAGATTGCTTCTGGAATCTACTAACTGATGGTGCTGTACCTGGGTCGTCCACAGACCAGAGACCATGAAAACCAAGATGCAGCTGGAGCCCAAAGGATCCAGGGCCTGCTTTCTCTCCCACCAGGGACAGTAGAGGTGCCCATTGACATCCACCCTCTCTAGATCCCCTGCCCCTCATAGAACTAAGGGGCCTGTGCTGATGACAGCCCTGCCCTGCAAACCAATGGGACCCAGAAATAGTTTTTATAGTTCTGTGCTAAGGGCCCTACATCCTCCCCTGACACTGGCCATGAGCTCCCTTTCTTGCCCTTATAAGGAGGAATTGCTCAAGTCTCTTGATTACTATGAAGTTTCCATAACATCAGCTAGTGCCTGGTGCTGGCTCCTCGGCCCCTCCCTTCAGGTCTCCATCTCTGCGGGGCGTGTCTCTGTGTTCTCCCCTAGTCACATCGCTGATGGAGTTTCTTGGACAAGCTGGTCTTGCATTGCATCACTCTGTGTTTGTACACTTGTCCTTTCATCCCCCCCATTTCTGCCTCCCTTTGTTCTTCACAGCTGCTGGACTGGATGTGCTGAGCCCCAGTTTGATCTCTAAATATTACCTTCCCTTCTGCTTCATACCTGCTCCAACTAGTGTTCCCAACACAAAAGCATGCACACATGCACACGCACACACACACACATGCATGCACACACTGACTCCTGTGCCCTAGGCTGTTCTCCCAAACCTCCAAATCCAGAGGGCTTTGTTCTATTGTGCCAGCGGGAACCAAGGGCACATGGGAAAACATTACTCTGAAGCAGTTTTCAGCTCAGTAAGAGACACAATTGTTGTTTAGACTCTTCAGTTGAAGAATATTATGGAACAGATTTCTATGCTTGTGGGAATTAGACCCTGAAACAGTGTCCCCAAATCTGGCTGTATAAATCAGCCTGTTTAAAGGCAAGTCCCACAGCCTATTCCAGACCCACCCTCAGAATGGAGGTTTGGGATCTATATTCTCAGTGAGGTGACCAGATTATTTGATGCTGTTTGTCTTGGGGGACTGATATCTGAGAGCCGCCAGATTAAATGATCTTGCCTCTAAAATGAAGATCACATTTATGCTTTTCTGTAAAGATAACTCTGGCTCAGCACCCATGGCTCAGTGGTTAGGGCACTATCCACGTACACCGGGACTGAAAGGTTCGAACCCAGCTTGGGCCTGCTAAACAACAATGACACCTACAACAAAAAAATAGCTGGGCATTGTGGTGGGTGCCTATACTCCCAGCTACTTGGGAGGCTGAGGCAAGAGAATTGCTTAAGCCTAAGACTTTGAGGTTGCTGTGGGCTGTGATGCCACAGTACTCTACTGAGGGTGACATAGTGAGACTCTATCTAAAAAAAAAAAAAAAATATATATATATATATATATATACACACACACACATATGTATATATAAAATGATGACTCCGAGAGTCAAGAAACTATTCAAAATCTTACAGAGTTAAAAAGGGTAAGCTTCAGGCTTCCTCATTCCTCAACATAGTCAGGATCACACTGTTCCTCAGATTCAAGGATGCTGTTGCTGCTAGGGATTACTTCGTGCTGCAGCTGGGAGTCAAGTGCATGAGCCAGGCCTTTACAAAGGCTGAATTCCAAGAGAGTTTCAGGGAATGGCCTTGCCTCATGAGCACACCCTTGGCTGCTGTTGATGCCTGGGAACAGCTGTGAGCATCTGCTTTGCTCTGTTGACCCGTAAGGCCTGAAGTGAATCCCTAGTGTCAGGCCAGGAGCCAGTGCTTCACTAAGCAACTGGTGTGGCTGATCATGCAGGACAGCAGACTGCCTCTCCTTTGGGAGCTCAGAGGTCTCCTCTGTCTTGGCATCTGGCCTTAGTTCTTTCTCCCTAAAGAAAAAAGTTTGGATTCCCATTATTGAATACTTGAGATTAGCATCTCTATATTATCTATTTGTCTATCTATCTACCTGTCTGTTACCTTGCCTGACATTTACCTGGTAATTCCTAACCTTTCTACCCAGATATGTGTCTCTCTTTTTCAACTTACCACCTGGTCAGAAATGAAATGTTTCACATATCCCTGAAAAGGCCAGTAATACCCAGCATTATCCGTAGTCACAGTAGAGCAATTATACTTCCTAGTGTTCTATTTTATCTCATGATACACTGTTGAAATACAAATAAATGCATGCAAATAAACTAGAACACTTCATTAACGCAGGATTGAAAGGGGCAGCCTTGTGCTGAATGAGCCCAGAACAGTTGCAGAAATAGCTGCAATAACTCACATGTTGAGACAGAAAGAGGACAGTCAGGGGAGGGAGCATCTAGAAGCTTAGATGTCCCTGAAGCATTTCATTGTAATGAACCGTGCATTCAGAAGTCAGAAATACCACAACAGCTGCTCAGAACCACTGATGCCCATGAAATCCATCCACCATAAAACTGGGGCCTTGTGAGGATTTATGCCTGAATTTGGAGGATTTCTAATATCAAAGCAGCACACTAAGGGAATCAGAGGCTCTCTGGCATTTCAAAAAAACCAAAAGTGCTTGCACAATCCTGCCAGTCCACCATCTGCGGGGTAGTGAAAACCCAGCCAAGGAGCTTTGCCCATTCTGTGGGGGCCTTGTTGTCAGTAGACAGCACTAGATTCTATACCCTCCCATCTTCCATCAAAGCCTGGTGTGTTCTGGGACAGAGCAGTATGACATTCTGTCAAAGCACTGCTGAAGGACTAGGAGTCAGAAGAGAAGAAACCTTGCCCCAGCTTGTCTCTGAACCCTCTTGGTGCAGAGAGAGCCCAGAACCACACAGCATGTCACCCTTACTCTTTATGGGAATCATGTTCATATTTGTCACCAGTTTTATCAGTCCCACATGTGAGTCATGTCACATATCAGATGGCAAATGGGATCAACAATTAGGGCTTGGCGCCTCCCAGCCATAAACCAAGGGGGGAGCATTGGGGGTGGGGGACACAGGTGAGATGGAAAGATCTTCAGAAATGTCCCCCTGTCCCCAAATATCTTCCCAACAGTGAAGGTATGGTGGTGCCTGAGTTCCTACTATTAGTTTTTCAAATTAAATTATTTCATAAAGCCAACAATAAACCAGAAAGAGTAAGGAATTAACACAGTAGTTTTGTGAACAGTTGCCTGGTCTCAGTTAATCTATAAGATTAAACAAGTCTAACCGAGACAGGGACAATTAAACTTTGCAGGAGAGAGTAGGGACCACAGTGTAGGGTGTCTTACAGGCCTGCACCTGCGCAGAGTGAGGGCTATGGGTAGCTGGCAGGGGGGTGGGGGAAATGTGGAATAGGTCAAAATAGGCTGGGGTCTCCAGAAGAAACAATTTTAGGAACAGAGGACTCTACATGCAGTTTCTGTTGTAAAACGAGGTGGAGAAAAATGCAAGTAGAATTGGTCCAGAAAGCATAAAATCATCCTGAAAAACAACTTGTTTTCATCACCAGAAATCATTTGTGAATCATACTCTGAGGTCCTGAACAAAAGGGCACCGCAGATTCAATCTCTCCCTCCTCCAAAGCTTGTCAGGCTAAGAGAAACACAGAAGTAGGACACAGCAAGGAGAAAAGATGCAAACATGAAAGGGTGGCGAGATGTTTATAGCCTGAGTAACTCTGGCACACACACCAGCGATCCTTGGCACATCTGGGAAATGGAACCCATCCATCAATCCACCCTTCCTTCAGTCCTCCACATTTATGTGTATGCCATGCTCAGTGCTGAGAGTCTGGGGTCTGTGAAGGTGAAAAGCAAGATGCTTCCTCTCAAGAGAGGAGAGTAATCATCCAAAGTGGAGTTAGGGCGCACACACATACACACATGCACACACACGGTGGTAAATGCAGTCTTGGGGTCAGACAGGCTACCCTAAGAAATAACTTTCCAGGTGCCACTCTGAGCCATTGTTTCCTCTTCTTTAACAAGGGTAAATCAACTACTCACAGTTATACAGGGATATGCATGTCTCTGTTTTTCATAGTATGTGGCTAGACACTTTCCAGACAGTCCTTGCACTTTGTCTAAACAGTAGAGAAGCTGATAAAAAGTCCTCATGCAGACCCAGTAAATGTTCATTTCCCTTCTTTCTTCTACAAATTACTGAGATGCAAGACACAAACTGACATGTCTCAGAGAATGTTCTGAGAGTTTAGAGAATGAAGGATGAATTATTTACAGCTGAAGGAGCTCAGAGTTTGGGGAAATAGTATCATTTGAACTTGGCTTTGAAGATGGGAAGATTTGGATAAGTAGGAGAGGAGATGAGGAATTCTAGAGTGAAGGAACAATATGGGCAAAGTCTCACGGCACTGATATATTTATAAAATATATTTATAATAAATGTAAATATATTTATTTTGTATAACTGTTAACTGTTAATGCTAGAAGTGATAGAAAATGTAGGAAGGTAATCTTCTGAGGGCCTTGAGTGTTGGACTGAAGTTGAACTTCATATATAAGGGCAGAAGAGTGGGATTGGCCAAGCTATAGTTATAAATCTTATAGCTGAGTTTCCTATCTATCTGAGCAATTCTAGTGGTCAAAAGGTATGATAATAGGAATAATGATCTAAACCATGGAGGAGAAAATGGAACAAAGGTACTATGTTGAATGGGTGAGCATGAAGGAGCCCTCTTGTAGCCTTAGCATCTGGAAGGTTGGTGGCCCCATAGACAGAAACAGGAAAGATACAAGTGGAAGAAGTGATGATGAAGGTCATTTTGACAGAGTCTATTCTGAGCTACTCAGACTTGTGGGAAGAAAGGGCCTGTAGACAACTGAGATATTAAACTAACTGGGGCTTAGAGGAGAGATCTCACGTAGAAAGGCTTGTGAAGCACTAAGATCAAATTCAAGGGAGATGTGAAAGAGAGAAGAGAGGGTTGAAGACAGAGTTCTGGGGACATGGACATTGTGAGGCTGGAGAAGGTAGAAGTGGGAACCGAGAGCACAGGGAAGGTATAACAGAGAGCCAAGAGGATGGGAGAGCACAGCGTGGTGGATACCAAAGAAAGGGCAGCTACTGGTAGAAGGGGGAGGTGGCTAATGAACAGTGGTTCAGACAGGTTAGAGAAGAGGAGGAACAAAAGCGTTGTTTTGCAGTTCAATGCTGTCAATGGTATCTCTTACACTCCTTTTCATTTTTGTTCATGGAAGTTGTTTTGTTTTGTTTGGGGGTTTTATGTGGACTCCTTTTGCAACAACTACAATAGTAACATCACTGAAGAGCTAAAACCAGACTGTAAACATTTAAGGGGAGAAGGCAAGGTTAGTAATCACAAACAATGATTGCAGATTGCTCTTGGAAAAGTTGCACAGCGAAGAGGAGAAAAATAGTTCAAGTAAGTGCTGAGCCAACAGAAGCTTTCAGTCAATGATGTGCTAGAACCCCACTACCTTTGGGAGAGCTGCTTTTGAAATGTTCAAGAATTCTGTGAGCCACTTGTTAAACTAGCTTGAAGGGCTCCCATAATGGGAATGTTTACACTGCAGAAATTGGCAAGTGCAACAAATCAGCTGCCTCCCCTCAGGCTGCCATTTATTACACACTGTTGCTAGGCTGAGGGGATGAATACAATGCAGGGGGAGAGGCTGAAAAGTGGATTAAGGGAGAGAAATGTGAAGTTGGAGGAGCAGAAGGGAAGCCATTCAGGGGTTCAGAGAAGCCCCAGGTATCACTGTGACAGGACATGGAAGATGAGGGATTGTGAAGACAGAACATGAGAAGTGTCATTGCATGGACTCTGATGAAAGATTTACTAAACCTGCTAACCTACCTGACTCAACTGAGCAGTAGCTCTGCATCTCAGCAACAGGAAGAATTTAGGTCAGAGCTAAAGAAAACTAGGCTTGGCAAAGAATAAATTTTTAACCACACTTTTTGAGATGTGATTGACATACAAAAAGCTGTGGATTTTAATGTATGCAACTTGGATGTGTTTGGAGGTAAATATACACCCAGGAACCATCAAATCATTATCACTATCAACACCATAAATGTATCTATCACCTCCAAAATTTTTTCCTCCCCTCCCCTATTTTTTTTCTATTCTGGAAAGGGCACTTAGTATAAGATCCACCCTTTTAGAAAATTTTTAAGTATACAATACAGTATTGTTAGTCATAGGCCTTGTTTCATGAAGTGGATCTCCAGATCATATTTATTTTGTATAACTGAAACTTTGGACCCTTTGACCAATACCTTCTCATTTCTTCCTTCTCCCACCTTGTGGCAACCACCTCTCTGCTTCTGTGTGTTTGTGTAACAGACTCTGCATGAGTGAGATCACACAGCCTTTGTCTTTCTGCTTCTGGCTTATTTCACTCAGCATAATACCCTCCAGGTACATCCATGTTGTTCCAAATCCAAATGGTAGGATTCCCTCTTTTTCAAGGCTGAATGATATTCCAGTGTGTGAATGTGTGAGCGTAGGTGTACCCACATTGCATTTTCTTTGTTCATCTCTCTTTGGACACAGGTTGATTCTGTGTCTTGGCTATTGTGAATTATACTACAATGAACATAGAACAGATACCACTTCAACATACTGATCCACAACTTTTGAATATATACTCAAAAGTGGGATTGGGATTGCTGCATCTAATGATAATTCTATTTTTAATATTTTGAGCAAAAAAATGATTTTTATAGTAGCTGCACTAATATATGTATATTCCCACCAACAGTATGCAAGGTTCTCTTATCTCCACATCCTTGCCAACTCTTGTTGTCCTTTTTTTTTTTATATATATATAATAGCCATCCTAACATATGTGAGGCAAAAACTTCTTGTGGATTTGATTTGCATTTCCCTAGTGATAAGTAATATCAAGCACCTTTTCATATACCTGTTGGGAAATTGTATGTCTTCTTTGGAGAAATGCCTATTCAGTTCATTTGCTCATTTTTAAATGAGGTTCTTTGTTTTCTTGTTATTGAGTTGTAGGAGTTTTGTATGTATTTTGGATACCAACTCCTTATTGGATATATGATCTGCAAACATATTTTCCCATCTGGTAGGTTTCCTTTTCATTTTCTTTGTTGTTTCCTTTGCTGTGCAGAAGCTTTTTATTTTGATGCCATCCCATTTCTCTATTTTTACTTCATGATCTTGGATTGGGCAATGATTTCTTGGATATGACATCAAAAACACAGAAATCATTTCCCAGTCCAATATCTAGAAGCTTTTCCCCTATGAAAGGGGAAAATGGTATTAAGTATAGCTAGAAAGCCAAAACTTCATTATGGTATAGTGTTTCTTCGGGTAGTCATGGTTTATGATGTAGAAGTTTCATCTTTGCCAGTGTTAAGGCTTGTGGTGGTAACTCATGAGATTTCTAAAATCACCAATCCCATTACCAGGAGAAAAGCTGCATAGGAGGGTACACTGATTTTGGGTAACCATGATCCCCAAATATAACACATTCTGTATTTTCTTATGTAGGAGAAAAGGAAAAATAAACTAGCCACAGCATCTGAATGGGAGGCTGAGATTTGAAACTTGGTTCTGAGACTGTAACCCTAAAACCATATTTGAAGTTTCTTTTCTTGGATAAGATGTTTGAAATTTGCTCTTTCCTGATAGTTCCAATACATCCCTATGGTCCTTCAGGATTTTTGTTTAATTTTAAATGGATTTACAGTAAAAGTACAGTTAATTCCAAATATATTTAACTTTCATTATCACTTGTATTACAGTGTTCTGTGTAACAAATGAGGTTCTGTGTAACCATGGACAAGTTCATACATACATGGACAAGAAAAGAAGATACAAGGAAGGCTGGAGAGAAAGAAATAATGAGAGGAACACAGACAGAAATAAGGACAGAAAAGAATATATTTGACCCTCTCTTGGACTGGGAACCAGGTTTGATTTAAGAGCATTTGTGATTATCCATTCATATCTCTGAGGTCCCTTCCCAGGCTACTGGAAACAAAGGAATTTCACAGATTTCAGGGCTGATAGTAGGAAGGAGTTTCCAGCAGGTTCCTATGCTTTAGATAGCAGTCTCCACAGACTCTGTTGCAAATGTCAGAAATGTAAGAACTCCTCCCCAGACACCTCCCAAACATCTCAGGGACCTGCTAAGGATGCTTGATGCTATTCCCTTTGCATCAATAACATCTTTGACATCTTTGACTAACACACTTGGCCCTCTGCTGCTGAGATTTTCATTGGGGAGCTCTTTGCAACTCTATATAACACATCATTTGCCTCCAAATTAAAAACATGCTTTTATTTCCTTTGGTGATAAATAGTGTTATCAATGGACAAGGGGAGGAATTACAGTCCCCAAAGTAGATAGAGCACAAGGTTTTGGACTCAGGGTCAGAGAAGGGTTATCTTTTCGGATTGAGAGTTTGAATTATGGAGACTTTCACTGCCATAACTAACTGTAAATTAACTTGGAAATGTGACATGCTATGAGAGGAAGCTAAAATGAGATTGCAAAGAAAGTGATAATAGGATGGGTATGGTGGTTCATGCCTGTAATCCTAGCTCATGTTTTGGGGACTAGCCTGAACAAGAGTGAGACCCCATCTGTAAAAATAGCTGGTCTTGTGGCAGGTGCCTGTAGTCCCAGTTACTTGGGAGGCTGAGGTAAGAGGATTGCTTGAGCCCAAGAGATTGAGGTTGCTGTAAGTTGTGACATAACAGCTCTCTACTGAGAGTACCAAAGTGAGATGAGAGAGAGAGAGGAGAGAGAGAGAGAGAGAAGAGGGAGAGAGGAGAGAGAAAGAGGTAGAGAGAAAGAAAGAAAGAAAGAAAGAAAGAAAGAAAGAAAGAAAGAAAGAAAGAAAGAAAGAAAGAAAGAAAGAAAGAAAGAAAAGAAGGAAAGAAGGAAGGA
>CAUYON010143986.1:0-12900 GCA_963573935.1 Arctocebus calabarensis
CTTTATATAGTGATCAAGAAAATGCCATGAAGGCTATCTGTAACAGTACGATCAAAACATTCCTGAATGTATATGAATCATGCCCTATGATTGCACCAATGTACAGAATTATGATTCAATAAAATTATAAAAAAAAAAAAAAGGATTGTTGTACCAGGGAAAACAGTAAACACCAAACATTTTAATCTTTTGTAATTCTTAAATATATGCTTTCAAATAAAAAAAAAGTAATAGTTAAAGAAATAACCTATTTTTACAAAGAAAGAAAGACAATGCCAGTGCTTGACATTAATCAGATAAGACCAGGAAATACATTTCTGTGCCTGCTCCTTTGATTTAATATTACAATGTATTACATTTTATACCATTTCCCCCCCAAACATGACATGGCAGACCTGTTGAGAAGGCCTAGTCAACGAAGACACTTTGTGGTGATAAAGTGATTTCACATACATGGTGTGTATTACTTTTAGCTGTAAACAGATCCGTCTGTGTGCTACGATGGGAGTGATTGGTATTTCCACGTTGTTGGATGATGCCATTACCTACCTCGTTCATCCACTATCTAACATTGAAATTGGGATAATTTTCTAAATATTATGAGATAACTGTACTTCTCTTCATATCTCGTTTTAATAAATTAAAAATAACACAATAGCTAGAAATCATGATATTATTCAGTTCAGATATATAAGTAAATTACTAGGTGTCATAGAACTCTACTGCTCAGAGTTTAGCTTATATATAATAACACGAATGTGATTAATACAAATTATAGTAATAGTTAATACTTATGAAGCACTTAGTATTAATGTATTTCAAGCAATGTGCTAAGTGCTATACACAATATTTTGTGTATCCTTTGAAAATACACAAAATGTATCCCTTGAAAATTACTTCCCTTATGAAGTAATGCTGTTTTACATTTTGAGTAATTACATACATTTCTGTCTAGTTATTGGTAGACTGGAATGGACTTACCCTACTTGATTTTTATACAATTATGGAAATTTAGAACTAAATGAAATATAAAGATCATCTGCTTAAAAACTTAATGTGAGCTTTGAACATCTAAGGTTCAGTGTTTTCAAATTTAATGTTCAAGCATTAAACCAATTGCCTCTGGTGATACATGGTGCAATTTCAAGTTGGTATTGATTTTTTAATTGTCTGGCATGGGTAATAACATTTGGAGAAGCAGAAGGTAAATGTCTGTGTTTATATACTCATGTATTCATAAGTATAATGTGATATAACTATATGTACATATAGAAATATATTATTATATCTGAGTGCATATATTTATATGTACATGCACATACATACATAGATCTGTATTTGAAAGATACTCACACAGAAAAGAAATGAGATATGTTTAGTTCCGGAAGAATTATTTAAAATTAACAAGTAGATATGTAACTGTAAGATTGATTATTGGTGAAAAAAAGAGGTCCTGTATTCTAATCATTTAATCTATGAAATCAAAGAAGAAACGGGAGGGGGAGAGAAGGCAAAGGGAATGTGGAAAATGTTTCATTAGGTGTGAGTTTCTCCCATGACCCAGTTAGTTCAGATGTTGAGAATCTATCATAAGCTGTGAGCTTCTACCATGACTCAGTTTGTTCAGATGTTGAGAGTCTATCTGACGTTATGCAAAAAGGGATTTTTGAGAGGTTGAGAGAAAACTAAGAAATTTGTGGCATTCCTTAAATATTTATTATTTTAATATTTTTGCTTTTCATGTTACATAAAGGGTGCAGAATTGTTTTATAGTCATAGAAAATTTCTCCCCTCTTTTCAATGCCTCCATAATTCAAACTAAAGGTAATTTGCTAATAGTAAATAATAATACAGTATTTAGAAAAATCTTTTTTAGTAGGCTTAGATGAAAGACATTCTGGATATAAGTAAATATTTAAGACATGTGATAGACAGTTAAGACCATCTACCACTTTGGTTGACTTGCTTGATCAACCAAATCACAACTACCACCGTCAAATCAAACTGAGTACTCAACCTTTAGCTCCGTTATTTGTTAGTATGTTTTTTACTTTGTTCCTGGTGATAGAATTGTCAGAAATATTAATTTACATTAATATTTTTTAAAGCTAACTTATGATGAACACATGGAGTTTGAGAGATGAGAGTCTAGGGCATTAATGTTACCTCAGGTCAGATCACTGGGACGAAGTCTGATCAGCCAGAACTGAGATCAGTGCATTAGCTAAGAAGAGAAGTCTGGACAAAAACAGTATTTCATGACATTCTATTAACCTTTGAATGAAAAGCAGCTAGACATTTAGCCTTGGGCATGCATAACTTTTTATGGAAAATGCAGAGTGCTAGTAATATCTTTGCAAGCTCATGCACATTCCTATTTATATGCAGGTTTTAGAGTTCTCATAGAAAGAAAGCAATTTACCCAAACATCGAGGTCACATGTAGGGCACAATTTCCTCTTACTTGTTAGTTTCTTGATACAGATGAAAAATATGAGCTACATAGGAGAACAGACTTCTTTATTTGTCTTGATTTTCAAATGTGTCAGTAGGGAAGATTTAAACCTTAGGAAATAATTTTCTTAAAAAAAATAAAGTCCATGTTGGATCTTCCTTTACGATGGCAAACTTTTCATTTTTTACATTCCAATATTTAAAATTGTAAGGTATTTTTCCTGATAGTGGTCTTGTTAGTAACAGCAGATGAAATTTTGCTAAAAGTCAAAATTTATGCTTGTATCTTAGAAAGCCAAGATAATAATAACGTATGCAATATATTCCAGGTTGGATATCTCTGAACTAAAAACATCAAGTAAAGCTCTAAATTTCATCCTAAAATTCTGTTTTCTGTTTTTGGTTTTGGATTTTGTGTTGGTAGATTGATAAAACTACAAAAACACATTTGTATGTAATAAAAATTCTACCCCAATCTAATCTCCAGTGTCTTAGACAGACACTATGAAGAAAATAAATACATGAAAGATAATTTTTCGAGTGGCACCTGTGGCTCAAAGGAGTAGGGTGCCGGAGATGGTGGGTTCGAACCCGGCCCCGGCCAAAAAACTGCAACGAAAAAAAAAGGATAATTTTTCGCATGGAAATTATCATTCATCTTTGGGAACAGAGATCTGTGTTTGTTAATAAAGAGCAAGTGTGTCCCTCTGTGTGTGTCTCTGCATGTGTATCTCAAATAGAAGAAGCTAGAATTCTAGTTCCAGGTAGGAGACTTGTGTTAATTCATCCAGCAGCTGAGAATTTTGCCAAAGCATTTCTGAGATCATGACAGTCTTGTACTGACCCTCCCTCAAAATGTGAATTGTAAATTACTCCCTGTCCCTCTGTGCCGAAATGATCTCCTGTCACCAATTGTTGGGAAAGGTGTTATCCAGTAGAATTTTCTTGGGATTGCATTCTGCTCTCTCTCTGTCCTCTCTAATTTGCTAAGCAGTTGCCTCATGTGGTTATTAAGCCCTGAAAATATGTTTACTATGACTGAGAGAGTGTTTTTTAATTTTACCTTATTTTAATTAATAGAAATATTAACGTCCACAGCCACGTGTGGTTAGTGGCTACCCTATCTTATAGCCCCTTGTGAACACAAACACAGACACTAAAACTTGAAAAATTTCCTCTTGCAAAAGTCTTCCTCTGGTAAAGCCAAGGCTCATTGGCCATTGGAAATTTTATTCTCAGTAACCCATGCAAAAATTCATATCCCTAAACATCAAAAAGATAATAATTAGAGAAAAGAGAGTCAGGCATCAAATACTTAGGAGGATTGTTGAGGTCTTGGTACTCAGATGTAGGATATATATATTTTTTAGAGACAGAGTCTCACTTTATCGCCCTCAGTAGAGTGCCATGGAGTCACAGCTAACAGCAACCTCCAACTCATGGGCTTAGGCGATTGTCCTGCCTTAGCCTCCCAAGTAGCTAGGATCACATTATTTCAGCTATAGCATTAGTCAGTAGGTAGTAATGGTTGGTCTGTAAGCCTTAAGTCATGTCCAATATGTGGTTCACTATTAAAACCAACCAACAAACAAACAAGAACAGTTCCCAGGTGTTTTTCAAATACCTTTTCAAGGTATCTACTTTTATTAGGATATCAAATAAATATTATTTGGCACATGTGATCAGGTCTTTTCTGGGAAGATTATATTCTAGTCACATGCAAAGGTGAATAGTATAGAGGTTGCACTCAAAGAATGTGTAACCCATATGCTGCACAGTGATCAGTTAGAACAAAGACGTGAAAAGAACAGTGGCTTGGAGAAGAAAAAGTTGCTTGTCAGTTTAAAGAATCAATTTTAAAACAACAGGGGCTAGTGGAGGACCCAGTTAAGACTTTTGATTGCCCAGAGCCAAGAGCAACAGCCAGTTAAGTAGAAGAAGTAACATGCATTATATTTTACACCCCATTTTCTTATGGAGTAAAGAAAACATTCTCCATGTATGAATTAAAAGGTAAAGTTTCCAATTGCAGCTTAGAGGCTGGGCAAAAAATTTGGTAACCAGCTTGAGGGGGAAATTTTCAGCTAACATCTCCTCAAATATTTTTTCTGCTACATTCTTTCTTTTTTTACCAAATTCAAATTATATCTAAGATAGACCATTTGATATTACTCCAGAAATCTTGCATACTCTAATCTAGTTTTTGTTTTTTATTTTTTAATATTTTTTTCTCTTTGTATTCAGTTTGGGTAATGTCTTTCAACTTGTCTTCAGGTTCATTGATTCCTTCTTTAGCTTTGTTTTGAAACTCATAGATGAGTTTGTGCTAATCTCTCTCACAGTGCCCTTTATTTCTCATATTTCTGCTGGACTTCTTCTTTCTTATTTCCATTCAACATTTTCTTGTTTCTATCTGTCTGGTTAAATTTTTCAAGGATATTTTAATGCATTAATCATATAATTCATAGTTATTTTTAATTATCTATCTTCTTTTTCCAACATATACATTCTTAGTGAATCTTTTTCTCTTGATTACTTTGTGTCTTGACAGTGGGTTATTTCTTGCTTTCTTTTTTCCTTTGAGACAGAGTTTCACTATGTCACCCTTGGCAGAGTGCTGTAGCATCACAGCTCACGGCATCCTCAAACTCTTGGCCTTAAGTGATTCTCTTGCCTCAACCTCTCAAGTTGCTAGTACTACAGTTGCCCGCCACAACACCCAGCTATATTTTTTGTTGTTGCCTTTGTTGTTTGGCAGGCTGGGGCTGGATTCATACCTGTGAGCCCTGGAGTATGTAGCGGGCTCCCTAGCCATTGAGCCTATTTCTGGCTTTCTTGTGTTTCACAATTTGGACTGATTATTGCACACAGTACATAGAACATTACAGCCTGAAGTAAATGGTTGCTAAGTCTGGAAATAAGAACTTTTCTTCTTTTCCTAAGCTATTAATTTAGAGAATGTAGTTCACTCAGTCAGTAAACAATCTGACTACCAGCTTCTAATTCTCCTGGGTTTACTTTGCCCTTGGTGTGAAAATAATTTGCCTAAGCAAGGTCTTTTCTTAATTGCTCTGCTCCTTCCTTGGCATTTGGACTTCCATCTGCACATGTTCATTGAAGAGGCTCTGGCTCCCTAATCTCTCCTCTAGTGATAGACTGCTGTTCTTTGCTATTTAATCTTCTGGGGTCCTTCCTTCCAGTGGCCTGTAGGTAGAGTCTAGTCTCATCTCTGGATAGTCTGTATGTCCCTGTGTGTCAGTGAAGTGATTTTTTTTTTTATTTACTATGATCCTTTCCCAGCCATAATAGACCATGAATGGTCTAGGCTCTGGACATTTTAGGCTGGCAATGGGATTATGAAAACAGTATAAACCTGAGTTATATTTAAGGGATAAAATCAGACTTAATAAATGATTGGATATAGATGAGAAAGATGTTTGGAAAGTTAAAGAGTAGTTCTTTATTTTTAAATCAAAAAGGCACATACACATTTTTTGTTTTTCACATACACATTTTTTGAAGGCTATTTCATACTGGTTAATAGATTCTTTCTGACCAAGCACTGATATCCCTTGGTATTAACTATTATGTTCATATCTACTAGATTTAATATTTTCCTTTTCAGTATGTATTGAATGGAGAAGACCAAATGTGTGCTTTACTATAGACATATTTTAGTTCCTAGCTTGACTATCTCCAGTTATGCATATTTATTTCATGATAAAATACAGTTGGTTAGATAAAGGATTTCATGGTTACAATCTCAAATTCTTACCTCCTTAAGATGACTACTTAGTCACAGGGAATTAGATGACTCTACCTTTTTATCATCCATATACTGAGTAAGGCATGAGTGAAATGTATCAGGACATTTTTTAAAGGTAATATCTTGAGGGTAACCAAAACTTCTTTAAGTCTTAGGAATAGTGGATGTCCCTTTCATGATAAGCTCGCAGTATCAATGACATCATGATTCCGGGATATATTAACAGCACCATCATATAGTATATTCTCTGGTCCAGGAACCTTTACATGAATGTATACTTGGGTTGGACATTTTGGAATTTGGGGCCTTTTTTGTGGGACATGTCAACAAAGTCTGCTCTTGGGCCATTTTTTTTTCTTTTTGTTATTTCAGGTTTATTGAGGGTACTAAGAATTGGGTTATAATGTTTGCATTTGTTAGGTAAAGTCCCTCTGATAATTGTGTCCAGTCCCCAATAGTGTGCTATAACCCTAACATTGAGTCCATTAAGTGGAAACACACCCATCCCACCTCTTCCCCTCTCCTGCTTCCTTATTTCTCTGTCCCCTATCCTAGTGATGGATCCATCTGAGTTGTTCTCTTATGTGGGGATGTATTAGATCACCTACTGGCTTCATAGTAGAATGAACACAGTGGATCTTTGCTTCTCTTGATGATGGTGAACTGGGGAAAGATTTTATGACAAAGACTTCAGCGGTAATCCAGTTTTTTATTTTTTTTAATTTTCTAGTCAGTAAGCATTTATTATGTGCTTACTACATTCACTTATTTCTAAGCATTAGAAATTTAAAATAAATAGGACATAGTCATTGCCCCCAAAGAATGAGAAATTTAGCAAAGCTCACACATAGAATCTGGTGCCCTTTCTGGAAATTAATGTGAAGCTCTGAGCTGTCTCAAATGAAAATACATCTGTTTCAGCCATAATGACTAAACTAGACTATACATTAAGTGTTCTTAACCAAAATACTACATTTTTATGGACTCTTAACAGATTGTGGCAAAATTGTAATTATTGACTCTGTAAAATTTTTTGGGAAAAAAACTGGGGATGTATATCCTTTACAGTAGCAGAGTAGCATGTAACACAGTAGCACGTGTTAGGTAGAATATTTTGCTAAGGTGGTGGTTTGAACAGGTAAAGAAGGTACTACAATTTACAGTGGGCAAACAAAACAAGTATGATAGTTGTGGAGGTTTACATAGGCAATGTGAGACACTAAAAATTAATTATCTCATTATCATTGTTACTGATGTATTGAACAATGGCTTACATCTTTAATTTCCTTTTAAGGGTGCCCTTAAACTTGAGCCATGGACTTCCATTTAAACTTGACAAAAAACACATAAAATCCCACCAACATGAGAAAAAAATCAAAATGGCCTAAATCTAGATGGCTTAGGGTAACAGGAGAGCGCAGGAAATAGTAACAGAATTCTGGAAGCTGAAAAGTGATGCACAAGAGGTAATTGACTTGGCCTAATTGATTTCAGTGAAGGAAGTGACCCACAGGCAGTGCAATTTAAAGTACAAAATCTCAGTCATATTTCTGGAGTGAGAGGTGCCCAGTTTTTTTTAAAGTGGGAGTCCAGGATGAGATCAACACAGAGGGTTGGTTGAAAGTTTTCACAATGATGCCGCTCTCCTTGCCCATCATTTGAAAATAGGCATAAGCTTTCTTTGTTCTTTCAGAAAAGCTGGTATTTGTTCTTTTATCTTCTTTTTATTTTGAGATCTACCCTTTTACTAAATTTTAAGAATATAATTCACTCTTGTTTACTAGAGTCAAATGTTGTACAGCAGATCTTTAGAACTTAATTATCCCACCTAACTGAAACTTTATAACTATTAACTAGAGATTGCCAATTTTCTCCAACCTCCAGCCTTTGGTGACCACCACTTTACCCTCTGTGTGCATGAATTGGACTAATTGAGATCCCTGACGTAAGTGGAATCGTATTCTGTTAATCTTTCTGTAATTGACTTATTTCACTTAGCACACTGTCCCTTAAGTTCATTCATGTTGTCATATATTGCAGGATTTACTTTTTTTAAAAGGCTAGTAATATTCCATTGTATATTTATCACATTTTCTTTATTCATCTGTTGACGGACATTTGCGTCATTTTTGTATCTTGGCTATTGGGAATAATGCTATTATGAACATGAGAATGCTAATACCTCTTTAAGATCCTGATTTCAGTTTTTTGGTTGAATACCCAGAAGTGGAATTACTGGATCATATGGTAGTGTTCCATTTTTTAGAACACAGAACACTATTTTTCATTATAATAATCTCCCTACTGTTTTCTATAGTGACTACATCATTTTGTATTTTCTCCACAGTGTCCAAAGGATTCTGTTCCTCTACATCGTCATCAACACTTGTTGTCTTTTAATTTTTGATAATTTTCCTAATGGAAGTGAGATGATATCTCGTTCAGGTTTGACTTTCATTTCCCTGATGATTAGTAATCTTGGGTATCTTTTCATATACATGTTTACTGCTTATATGTCTGTTTTGCAAGTTTTCAGTTCATTTAAAATTATTAGTATGTTTGCTGTCAACAAAAGACAAAATAGACCAATGAGTCTACATGAAAAGAAAAGGAAGTTTCTGCACAGCAAAGTAATCAATGGAGTAAGAAAGTGCCCTTGCTAGTTTTAATTACCCATGCTAAATAGGAACTTTTATAATTATCCATGCCATGCTACGTAGTTAAAGTTAAGCCAAGTATAATTCCAGACACAGCATGGGATTTGTGTTCTGATTAAGAAAATGGATGATGTGGGAGTTTAATTGTCGTTGCTACCTTGTCATCTATTAAGACACCTGATCTAGCCACGGTAGAAGACACTTCCTAAGATCAAGAGTGAGATGCCAAGGATTAAAAAGGTAATTCTTTCAAATATTTCAGTTGTACCTGATGTGTACGTATGTAGTACCTATATAATATTTTAAATACTATATAGGAAGTACAATCGACCAAACAAGATTGGTAACCCAATAGGGATTTGACTAATAATTTCTTTACACTACCAATTCTGGAGTTTGTCCAGGCATAATTTGCATTCTCTTAGAATAGAATCCAGTATATGGTTACCATTTTGCTTCAAAATACTTGAACTCACCACCCTGTTGCCAAAATATTATTGGGTGGTACTTGGACTAACTAACCACAAGGAGCAGATTAGCTTCCTATGTTAATAAGAGGATAATTGCACTTTTCAAAAGAGAAAATGCAGGAAGAGGTAAGGACTGTAGTCATCCATATGACAAGCAGTGTTTGTTCCATACAGCCAGCTAAAGTTCAACGTCAATCTATTGGTGAAATTTCTGAGAACAATGTGGCAATAGCAACAAGAGATATTCTTCAAAATGAGAGAAATACTTTATCACTCACTAAACCTGCCTTGAACAAGAAGATCATGGACCAGAAGTGTTGTTCAGACATTGATAAAATCACAGTTCTCATCTAAGAGTCCTTTTGGCTTCTCTTCACAAATCCATGAGAATAACATCACAGTGCAAATGGGGCTCTGAGCAAAAGCAGACACTGAATAACGTAACAGTAGTGGTATGGGCAATTTCATTCAGCCTTTATGGACAACTGAACAAATGTTAGAAGTGTTTAAAACATGCATTTGTGAGGACTAGAACATTTCACAGAGATCAAGTAAGGTTATTTTTCAATCAAGAAAAATAGATACACATCCTTCAGAAAGTGAAGCTGTGGTAGAATCAGACAAGGAAAAATCAGCACAGTGGGTAGAATTGAGACTAACTTACTTAGAAGAGAATTTAGACCCATGCTTTCAGGAAGATATTTAGATATATATTTAGGCCATTGAGTTACAGTCAGTGGACTTGATACAGCATATTCATGTAAATATGGTTTGTTGAAAAGCATACCCTCAAAGGAGGTACTCATTTATGGAAATTTCTGTATGCCTTAGAAGGATGATTTAGATGTATTATGAAGATGTCCATTAAAAATACCATTCTCATCTTGTATATGATGAATCTACTAATATAAGAAACTATTCACTGTTAAGAAGAAAGCAATTGACCCAGGTGTGGTGGCACTCAGAAGTTCAAGACCATACTAAGACATCATTGTTTTTAAAGAAACTGTTTGAGGCCAAGCATGGTGGCTTATGCTTTAATTCTAGCCCTCTGAGGTGGGTGAATTACCTGAGCTCACAAGTTCGAGACCAGCCTGAGCGTGAGTGAGATCCTGTCTCTATAGATAGCCGGGAGTTGTGGTGGGTACCTGTAATCCCAGCTACTTGGGAGGCTGAGGCAAGAGAATTGCTTGAGCTCAAGACTTTGAGGTTGCTGTGAGCTATGACACCATGGCACTCTACCAAGGGTGACAAAATGAGACTCTATCTCAAAGAAAAAGAAAAAAGGGAACTGTTTGAAAATATTTGTGAGTAAAATTTCTCCCAAATGAAAATCTATACATACCTGACAATTGTGTTGCAATGGACATCTACCAAAAGAAATTTAAATTGTATTAACTATGGTTAACATTTTATCTACTAAGCTTTGATCATCTGTCAAAGGAGCAAACCTTATAAAATCTAACTCTTTAGAACAATAAATATTCTATCAATATAGTATATTTGAATATATTTCTTATTATAAAAGTTTATACTACAATGAACTATTCTAAATACTTGCATATACTTAATAATCATTTACATATTAGATATTTTATATATATATATATAAAACCACGTACATATATTAACTCTTTTAATGCTATTGAAATTCTATGAATAATATACTCTTAATATCAAAACTTTAGAGATGAAGAAACTGAGTGACAGAGAAGTTAAGTGGTTTTCCCAGCATCACACAGAAAGTTAGTGGCAGAGCCATTAAAGTTGGTAGATTTTTCTGCTTCTGAGTAGCATGCTATACAATGCCTTTCCACAATTAACATCAAGGGGAATTTTTAAAAAGCAGTTTAGCAATATATGTTGAGAATTTTAAAAGGAATTATTTTCTGGAAGATTTTTGTTACACTATTTTCTTTTTTTATTGTTGGGGATTAATTGAGGGTACAAGAAACCAGGTTATACTGATTGCATTTGTTACATAAGGTCCCTCTTACACTCGTCTTTTGCCAGCAAAAGGTGTGGCACACACCAAACTCCCTCACTCCTTCCCTCTCTCTGCTCTTCCTTTCCCCATCCTTCCCTCATTCTTTCTCTCTCTGCTCTTCCCTTCCCCAACCCCCACCGTGCCATTAATTGCCATTAATTGTCCTCATATCAAAACTGAGTACATGGGATTCATGCTTCTCCATTCTTCTGATGCTTTACTAAGAATAATGTGTTCCACTTCCATCCAGGTTAATACAAAGGCTGTGAAGTCTCCATTTTTTTTTTAATGGCTGAGTAGTATTCCATAGCATACATACACCACGGCTTGTTAATCCATTCCTGGGTTGGTAGGCATTTAGGCTGTTGCCACATTTTGGCGATTGTAAATTGGGCTGCAATAAATAGTCTAGTGCAAGTGTTTATGATAAAAGGATTTTTTTTTCCTTCTGGATAGATGCCCAGTAATGGGATTGCAAGATCAAATGGGAGGTCTAGCTTGTGTTCTTTGAGAGTTCTCTATACGTCCTTCCAAAGAGGTTGTATTAGTTTTCAAAGTAATGTAAAAAGCAGTGTAAAAGTGTTCCCTTCTCTCCACATCCACGCCAGCATCTGAGGGCTAGTGAGGGATATCTCAGGGTAGTTTTGATTTGCATCTCTCTAATAATTAGGGATGATGAGCATTTTTTCATATGTTTGTTAGCCATTCATCTGTCTTCTCTAGAGAAGGTTCTATTCATGTCTGTTGCCCATTGATATATGGGAGTGTTAGCTTTTTTCATGTGGATTAATTTGAGTTCTCTATAGATCCTAGTTATCAATCTATTGTCTGATTCAACATATGCAAATATCCTTTCAATTGTGTAGGTTGTCTACTTGCTTTGGTTGTTGTCTCCTTAGCTATACAGAAGGTTTTGAGTTTAATTAAGTCCCATTTGTTTATTTTTGTCGTTGTTGCAATTGCCATGGCAGTCTTCTTCATGAAGTCTTTCTCCAGGCTGATATCTTCCAGTGTTTTTCCTATGCTCTCTTTCAGGATTTTTATTGTGTCATGCCTTAAATTTAAGTCCTTTATCTAACTGGAATCAATTTTTATCAGTGGAGAAAGGTGAGGGTCCAGTGCCAGTCTTTTAAATGTGGATATTCAGCTCTCCCAGCACCATTTATTGAATACGGAATCTTTCCCCCAAGGTATGTTCTTGATTGGTTTATCAAACATTAGTTGGTTGTAAGTTGTTAGTTTCATTTCCTGGTTTTCTATTCTATTCCAAATGTCTATGTCTTTATTTTGGTGCCAGTACCATGCTGTCTTGACCACTATGGCTTTGCAGTACAGCCTAAAATCTGGCATGATGATGCCTCCAGCTTTGTTTTTATTACTAAGAACTGCCTTAGCTATACGGGTTTTTTTCTGGTTCCATATAAAAGGCAGAATCATTTTTTCCAAATCTTGAAAGTATGATGTTGGTATCTTAATAGGGATGGCATTAAATAGGTAGATTACTTTGGGAAGTATAGACATTCTAACAATGCTGATTCTTCCCAGCCATGAGCATGGTATGTTCTTC
>CAUYON010143988.1:0-23687 GCA_963573935.1 Arctocebus calabarensis
TCAAGCGAGTCTCTTGCCTCTGCCTCCCAAGTAGCTGGGACTACAGGCGCCCGCCACAACGCCCGGCCATTTTTTGGTTGCAGCCGTCATTGTTGTTTGGCGGGCCCTGGGGCTGGATTTGAACCCGCCAGCTCAGGTGTACGTGGCTGGCGTCTTAGCCCGCTGAGCCACAGGCGCCGAGCCAGGAAAGTTGTTTCAATAAATGGATTAAACTGTATAAATATGTGAGAGAGAGAAATCCTTCCACCAGAACATTGAAATTGCTATATTTGGGCCGTGATGTTCTTGACTCTAGGAAGAGCAATAAGCAAGTTGAGTTACTGAATTCACTACTGCCTCCCTGCTTCTTAAGGAACTTCTTATGTTACTTTCTTGCTTTGTCAGCACATGAAAGGTAACTAGCAAGTTCTTCCAAGGATGAAGATATTCATATGTTAGGAATCAGACAAAGGGCTAATAATCAGAATTTATGAGGAATTCAAATCAGCAAGAAAAGATCAAACAACCTCATCAATCATTAGGCAAGCAACATGAACAGAACCTTTTCCCAAGAAGATAGATGAATGGCCAGCAAACACTTGTAAAAATGCTCATTGTCCCTAATAATCAGAGAAATACAAATCAAAAGTGCTTTCACAAGATCCCAAAGCTGCAGATACTGACAGGAGTGCAGAGACACGGTTATACTTATGTACTGTTGGTGGGATTGCAGATGAGTATAGCCTTTTTGGAAAGAAGTATGATGAATCCTCAATGAACTAAAAGTAGACCTCTGATTTGATCCTATGATTCCATTATAAGTTATCTACCCAGAAGAAGTACATCATTTTCTTTTCTCTTTTTTTTTTTTTACAGTTTTTGGCAGGGGCCAGGTTTGAACCCACCACCTCCAGTATATGGGGCTGGCTTTCTACTCCTTTGAGCCACAGGTGCCGCCCAAGAAGAACATCATTTTACCCTAAGGACATTTGAACTTGAATACTTATAGCAGCTCATTTCACAACCCATGTATCCATTAATGAATTAATAAACTGTGATATATATGTATATATGCCATATACTATTCAGCCATAATCAGAGAGACCCTATTGTGGCAGATGCCTGTAACCTCAGCCATTCAGGAGGCTGAGGTTAAAGGATCACTTCAACCCAGAAATTAAGGTTGCTGTGAAGCTATGACGCCATGGTACTCTACCCAGAGTGAAAGAGTAAGACTCTCTCTAAATAAATAAATAAATAAATAAATAAAATAATAGAAATATTGATATTTAAATTCCCATGAACTTGGGCTAAATGGAGCATAAAATTTGATATCTGTTCTAACTGTAATCATAATATAGACCAGTTTATTGATTTTATTTATTTATTTGTATGTTTATAAATAATAATATTTTTATCTATAATAATTTATTTATAATAATTTATAATTAATTTATAATAATTTATAATTAATACATAATAATATATAATATATTTATAAATAATAATATTTTAATTTATATTTATTTATATTTAAAGTGAGTCAGAGTTTCACTTTGCCACCCTTGGTAGTGTCGTGGTGTCATAGCTCACAGCAACCTCAAACTCCTGGGCTTAAGCAATTTTCTTGCCTCAGCCTCCCAAGTAGCTGGGACTACAGGCACCCACCATAATGCCTGGCTGTTTTTAAAGACAAGGTCTGGCTCTGGCTCAGGCTGGTCTTGAACCTGTGAGCTTGGGCAGTCCACTCGCCTTGGTCTCCCAAGTGCTGGAATTACAGGCATGAGCCAACACACCTGACTCCCAATATAAACCAGCTTAAAATTAGGGAATTAAACTAGGAAAGTTCTCTCCACAATTAATACTGAAAGTCTTATAACTTCTAATACTTACAAAGAACAATGACAATGAAACTTAACAGGTAGTGGAGTTCTGGCAATAGAGTTTGTTCAAAGTAGTTGCTCAATAAATATGTGTGGATGAATAAATGTTTAAGCAAATTAATTTAATAAAAGAACACTAGGCAAAGATCCAGAAGACTCAGTTCTAGTGAAAATCGTATTAGGTCTTAGAGATTTTACTTCTTCACATATAAAATAAGAACAATTATACTTTCCCATCTCATTAGGTTGCTACAAAAATCAGAAGAAATAACTAGACAGGAAAGCAATTTGAACTGAGATGGATGTATAGGTTAATCCTCTGGAGGCTAATAGGAAAAGCCTTCTTCTTGACTATGCACAAAGAGCCAATAGCAATTGTTTAGTTGAAACATCAAGAAGTTCAGAGGAAATTGGTACTTGCAAAAAGAATCCACTTTGTCAAACTGAATGAGTACACCTCTGGAATGTAAGCTTCACACAGATCTGTATTATCAACTGAACAAAGAGGCGACAATAGTTCCTTTATTTCCTAGATTTATTGCACTAACGTAAACAGGATTGTTTTCTGTATCTGGGAAAGGAAGGGATTTTGCAAGAAATATGTTTTTAACCAAATGGTGGAGTGATCCTTGGTGTTTTTATCCAAACAAACAAAAAACCCAAAGCAAATGTGAAAGGAAACCAAAGAAAATAGCTCCTCTATTATCTTTATTTTAGGTCAAGCTATTTGGAAGCAAGTCCCAGCATTTTGGCTCAGACCTGATGGCATCACCCACTGAGCTTACCAGAATGAGAAATGCTAAAGTTTGCATTCTAAATATCCACATTTGCTTTTCCTTCATATTGCCAATGAATGATCCCCAACCTGTACTGTAATTTGGTAGTAAAATGGATGGAAATGAGCCTACCTAGATACTGATAAAATAGGTTGATAGTGATAGAAAGACCAATACACGTACATTTATTTTACCTTTTCCAAATGTTGGAGATTCTTAAAGGAATACTTTCAATCTCTGTTACCTTAAATTACTAAATTTTTCTTGAACAAATGGAATGGTAATGTTACTAAGCTGTCTAGGTAGAAGTATCCCCAGTGCAAGGAACTCAGAATTCTTTCCTTAAAGTCATAATGTATTCCTTCATTTGGCAGAAAAATCAAGGGCTGACTCACCAATTCCTGTATGAAGCAGAAGTACTATAAAATTTCTTTCCTCTGATTTCCACACAAAGTAAGCACTGACTTTATTAGAATGTGGCAGTGCTTTACCTGCAAATCTCCCTTATGTAATTAGGAGATCACCCAATAGGCAGGTGCACAATAGGGACTCAATAATTATTATTGGATAAATGAATGAATAAAAAAAAACTTAAGAAATCTTAAAACAAAAATTCTAAAAGTCTTTTTTTTAACCTTATATTTAGAGTGTTGTTAATATTGTTAATGATCTTTCTCACATTACATATCTTCATGTACTTTGCATTTTCAGTTTGAAAACATATATAACATGGAAAGTTCTTTGTCATTATTGCTTCTCTTTTTATGTCTATCAGTAGTTTTTAACGCACTCTTCAAAAGCTCAGAGAAGCTTTTATTGAGCTTATTTCTTTGATTATTTTCTTCTTTCCTAATTTAGTATGCTGATACATAAGAAACGTACTGATTTTCGCATATGGGTATCTTATCCAATCACAATATGGAAATATTTTTTAAGAGTTTGCCGATTAAAATCTTAGATTTATGTATGTAAATAATCACATGTCAATGATGCCTATTTCCTTTTTGTTTCTTCTTTGCTAATTTTTATTTTTCACATTTTTTTCTTTAATTATTACATTGCTGACACTCTCCAGTGCAGGATAGTTGAATGATCAAAAGCTTTTGTGTGTCTATAAAGACCCTTAACAGGTATTAGGTATTTATTCTATGTTCTTAGGTTGCTGGCTTGTTTGTTCAATGAGTGATTGCTGAATTCTATCAAATGTGTCTCCCTCTATTAAGACAATATTCTTTTTCTCTATTTTGATCAGTATTCTGGCACATTTGCATTGGTAGTTTTCTTAATTTTAAAAGCCTCTTTCCTCATGAATTATCATTATTATTATTATTGCTTAACATGCAAATGAAATAATTCAAAAATAAGTTCTTTCAGATTTTTTTAATCTGTATTTATAAATGACTGGATCTACATTCTTATTTCATGCATTTTAACCTATTTTGGTATCAAAATTAAAACAGCTTTAGTAAATAAATTGGAGCACTTTCTCCCTTCCTCTTCTATTCTCTGTAACAAAACAATGTACATAAGATCTTAATTATTAAAAATGGTAGAAATAACAAAATTTATTAAGCAGTTAGCATATGCCACGAATATACCAAGCATTATCTCATTTAATCCTCACAATACTTTAAATACTGTTATTATCCCCATTTTATTGGTAAAGTAACTGAATAAAAACCAAAACTCAACATGTCAAACTCTGAGAGACTTAGCTAAGGCAGTCCTGAGAGAGAAATTATGGCAATACATGCTTACATTAGAAAAGAAAAAAAAAATCTCTAATCAAATACCTGAATTCCCACCTCAAGAAACTAGGGAAAAAACAGATCAAAATAAACACAAATCAAGCAGAAGGAAGGAAATATGAATAAGAAAAATGAAAGCAGAATCAATACAATCAAAAATAGAAAAACAATAGAGACTCAATGAAACAAAAGGCTATCCCTTTGAAAAAGTCAATAAAATTGATAAAGATCTAGCAAGGCAGACAAAGGAAAACAGAAGATATAAATTACCAAGATCAGAAATAAAATAGGGGATGCCACTATATACTCTGCAAATATTAAGACAACCATAAAGGAATACTAAAAACTTCACACATAAATTTGACAACTTAGATTTAAAAACTCAATTATTTTAAAAAAGAAAAAAAGCTTCCACAACCGAATTTGTTATTTTAAAACATCCAAAATGAAATTGTAAGACCAAGATAAATCTTTCTGTCATTGATTTTTAATTTAATTCCAGTTACTTAAACGGTAAATTGGAGCTAATAACAGTACTTACAGTATTGCTGTGAGGATTAAATGAGTTAATTCTTAGTAGATACCTGGCACATACTAATTACTTTCACAAGGGACTCTACCAAATATTGGGTAATTCTGCATAATTTCTCCCCCCCCAAAAGAGGAAGGAATAATTCTCAATTTATTTTATAAAGCTAGTATTCTCTTAACACCAAAACAAGATAAAGACAGTTCAAAACAAGAGCAACAACAACAACAACAACAAAAACTACAGACCAATAAATGTTATTACTATTGATGCAAAAATACTTAAAACATTTTACCAAATAGAATTCAGCAAAATGAAAAAGTATTATACACCTGATCATACGGGAATTGTTCCAGGCAGTGTGGCTAGATCAATATTTGAAAAGCATTCAATGTAATTCACCATATTAACAGGCTAACTAACAAAAATCTCATGATTATGTCATTTGATGTGGAAACAGCATTGACAAAACTCAAAATTATACTTCATAGTGAAAGACTGAATGCTTACCCCCAAGGACTGAGAAAAAGCATGGATTTCTGCTCCCACCACCCTTAATCAGCATTATGTGGGGAAGTCCCAATGTAATAATGCAAGAAAAAGAAATAAACATCACATGAATTAGAAAGAAATAAAACTGTCCCTATTTGCAATGACATATTCTCTCTGTAGATAATCCAAGGAATCTCTAAAGAATTTCTTGGACTAATAGGCAAATTCAACAAGGTTGCCAGACACAAGATATTAATGTATGATAAGATATAAAAATCAGGGCAGCGCCTGTGGCTCAGTGAGTAGGGCACTGGCCCCATATACTGACAGTGGCAGGTTCAAAACTGACCCCAGCCAAACTGCAATAAAAAATAACTGGGCATTGTGGCGGTCACCTGTAGTCCCAACTACTTGGGAGGCTGAGGCAAGAGAATCATCTAAGCCCAAGAGCTAGAGGTTACTGTGAGCTGTGACGCGATGGCACTCTACTGAGGGTGACAGAATGAAACTCTGTCTCTAAAAAAAAAAAAAAAAAGATATAAAAATCAATTTTATTTTATATCTTACCAGTAAATATGTGGCCATAAAAGTTTAAAATATAGTACCATTTACAAAAAAATACTTAGGTAAAAATGAACAAAACACAAAATTTATGTGTTAAAAACTATAAAATACTGATGAATAAAATCAAAGATCTACATAAGTAGAGAAAAATACTATGTTTATGCATTCAAAGATTAAACATAGTAAAGATGTCAATTATTCTTATATTAGTATTTCAATTTGATAAAATCTTTGAAATTTAAAAAAAATCTATGAAAACCACAGCAATATTTTTTACAGCTATAAACAAAATGATTCTCAAATTTATATAGAAAGGCAAGGGAACTAGAATTGTTATTGGATACAAGGTCTGACAATTAATTTCATGAACTCAACCTAGAAAAAAGAGCTACCTACCTCATAGCTGTGGTACCTTTGAATTCCTCCACTTGGGAAACCATGCACTGACACCAGCACCTAGTCCTCCCTTCAAAACAATTCTTTTTCTGAAATAGACATCAAAGTTCTCAGGGAATTACCCTTGATGTCCTGAATGTCATTAAAATGCTTTACTTTCTATATTTCCTTTATCTTTGGGTAAAGAATAAAATCATTGGAGACCAGATCAGGTGAGTAAGGAGGGTGTTCCAAAACAAGTATTTGTTTATTGGCTAAAAACTTTCTCACAGATAATGTCAGTACATTGTCATGATAACAGAGCTGTGAGTCATTGGCCAAGATTTCCAGCTAAGATTTCCCTGTTTCTCTATCAATGTTTACTTGATCTGCTATGCATCTCACAGCTGATGATTTTGGCACACAATTTGACAAATTTTTGCAATTTTTTCATCAGCTTTTTTTATTTCAGGCTACCCTGACCTCTCTTCATTAGTAATGTTTCCTCTCCCCTCAGAGAAATGTTTAATCCATTTACACAATGCCGTTTTCTTCATGTTATTATCCCCATAAACATGGACTAACATGTACCTGATTTCACTTCCACTCTTGTCAAGTTTAACAAAATTTTATGAATGTTTGTTCATTGCTCTAACTTAAGCTCTGACATTCTCTTGATGGCACACAAAACACACAAGGATAATGAAAGCTACTCAGCAAGACACCATACGAACATGAAGACAACTGTGTGACATTGATATACCAAGGTTAAGAAACCTTACCAAGTTGTCTGTACAGTGCTGCCAACTTAGGGCATGGTGGCAAGTTCAGAAACTTAATTGTCAGTCCTCATGTTTCCAGACAATTCTACTTGGAAAAAAGGCAATCCCTAATGACAACAAACTATATGATTCCAATTACATAACCTTTTAAAATGACACAATTATAAAATGGAGACCATATTAGTGGTTAGTAGGAGTTAAGGAAGTGAAGAGGACAGAGAAGTAAGCGTGGGTATAAAAAGATGACATGAGGGATCCTGGTAGTGATGCAAATGGTCTGTATCTTGGTTGTGTTAAGGTCAATATACTGATTGTGCTATTGAACTATAATTTTGCAAGATATTACAAAACTATCTAAATATACTAAAGTATGGAGGAAACTGTATACATGATAAAATATTATTTCTTACAACTGCATTTGAACCTATAATTTTCTAAAAATTGAAAGTTAGCTTAGTTTAAGAAAAAAACTCTACTGGCTTATTTGGTGTAGACCCAGTACCTCTTTTGTGAAGTAACCACTGAGGTGACTCCAATGCTCACTTTGGGCATGAAAAGCCCAAGGAAGGAGTCAAGATTGAGAACAATGATCATGTTAACTGAGGAGGTGAGGCAGGATGGCTCTATGGTGAAGATAAAGATTAAAAATTATACACCACAGGGTAAACCAACAAAAGCTTACTGTGAACAACAGGGTTTGTCAGTGAAACAGATCAGATCCTGATTCAGTGGACAATTAGACACATCTGCATAGTTGGAAATGGCAGTTGAAGATACAATTAATATGTCCCAGGAGCAGACAGGAAGTGTCTATAATAATAAAGGAAACCTCTTTTTTACTCAAGAACTCTGTTCTTATAGAGCAAGCTTACATTGTCAATCAAAAACTGTAAGTTGTTTCTACCAAATTCTGACTGCTACAGGATAGTTTTTTCTGTTATTTCATTTTTCCCTTCCCTGGTTCCTTTATTGTACATAAACTGGTATATTTGTATAAGCATAAATTATTTCTTAAACTAAATATTTAATGTATGTTTTGATTAACATCAAGTGGAGACGGGGGAGGGAAAAGTACTGGTTTAATGAAAACTCCCCCCTTCTCTGTTAATGGTATGCTTATTCAGCACTTATCTTTATATTCAACTAAGTAATTTTGCTCTATTTTAACAAAAAACAAAACAATGTAAAAATCCTTGCATACCTTGGTCAATTGGAGAATTTTAATGATTTTCATTTATCATGGTAAAACCAAAAACAATATTGTAACTACTTGTATGTAGCTGTTACATGTAGGGCAATCAGTCTTTACAAAGGGGGAAGTTACTCTTAAAAGAAAAAAGAATCCTAGATAGTTTTCCCTTCAAGTCAAACATCTTTTTGCTTAAACTTCCTAAAAATGAAAATAATAATAATAACCTACTGCAAAAAATGACAACAGTTACAGACTATTCTACCCAGGAGCCCTATCTTACCTTCCAAGTAGAAATAATTCTTATATTTATGTTCTATAAAGTTTTCTGGATCATAGAGTTAAAAGGATAACTTCCCATTGTTTTTTTAAGGTACCATAAATTTGGTACCAACACTTGAAAGAAATAAAAAGTAAAAAATGAAAGCTAGAGACCATTATCACTTATGAATAATACCAAGATCTAAAATAAAATACCAGGAAGTTATTATTTCAATTACTTCCAAGAATGCTAAGATGATTTAACATTAAGAAATTAACTCATATAATTTATCCTATTAATAGATCAAAGAAGAAGAAGAATGATCATCTTGGTTAATCAGAAGTAATTACTTATAAAAACTCATAGAAAATGCAAATAAGTATTTTTTATTAATATGTTAAACAATCTGAAACTTTTAGCATCACACTATACGATCAATCAATAAACCACGACAACTTTAGCATTAAATATTAAACATTAAAATGCCTGTTAACATTAAAGACAAGGAAAAATAACCAATATTACTATTACCATAACCACTATATTCCTTAATAACTTCAGTCAAAAAAATCAAAATATTTGAAACATATTTAAAGAAAACTGAAAACATCCTTTGTGAAATACAAAAGACATACATGTGGAGATGGGAAGATATTTTTTGCACCTTGAAGGAAAAGTTTAATATAGATAGTATTATTAAACCACAAAATTGGGTGGTGCCTGTGGGTCATTGAGTAGGGCGCCAGCCCCATATACCGAAGGTGGCGGGTTCAAACCCAGCCTTGGCTGAATTGCAAAACAGAAAAATAGCCAGGTGTTGAAGCGGGTGCCTGTAGTCCCAGCTACTTGGGAGGCTGAGGTAAGAGAATTGCCTAAGCCCAGGAGTTGGAGGTTGCTGTGAGCTGTGTGACGCTATGGCACTCTACCGAGGGTGATAGAGTGAGACCCTATCTCTACAAAAAAAAAAAAAAATACAAAATTGATCTAAATATAAAAACCACTTCTAATGAAAATCTTTTTTTTTTTTTTTTGAGACAGAGTCTCACTTTGTCACCCCGGGTAGTAGTGCTGTGGCATCATAGCTCACAGCAACCTCGGACTTCTGGGCTTAAGGAGTCTTCCTGCTTCAGCCTCCCCAGTAGCTAGGAGTAGAAGTGCCCACCACAACATCCAGATATTGTTTTTTAGGGATGGGTCTCACTCTTGCTCAAGCTGGTCTTGAACTTATGAGCTCAAGCAATCCCCTCTGCCTCAGCACAGAGTGCTAGGATTACAAGCATGAACGACCAAGCCCAGCCATAAAATTTTAATAATATCTTTTTAAAATTTGATCAAGTACAAATATTTCTAAATGAATCTTTCTCTTTGTGTTATTAGAAATCATTTATTTTTCATTAACTAAATTTTTTATTAATTAATTAATTTATATATTTTTATTTCTCTCAAAGTATCATGGGAGTGCAAATGTTTTGGTTGTAACATTGCATTGTTCTAGCATTGTTCTTGTAATGCTTTAGTCTTGATTACAAGTGTGACTGTCACCCAGATTGTGTTCATTTTGTTCATTGCATTAAGTAGGTTTTTGGCCCATTCCCCTTTGCTGCCTTCCCCTCCATTGAGTTATACTTCCCTCATGAACAACTGTGTTCATTGGTTAGTTCCAAGGAGCATTTTTTCATATGCTTACTGGGCATTTGTCCATCTTCTTTTGAAAAGCTTCTGTTCATGTCTTTTGCCCACTTTGTTAATTTTTTTCTCGTTGCTGATTTGTTTTCTTTTTCTACAGTCCTGTAATTCTCTTAACAGCATGAATTGTATTGGTATGCCCAGTTAAATCTCTGAGATAGTGAGTGGTGCTTGTTGGTGAGTATCAACCACACCTGTTTAGTTGATTCAGTAAATGCTGTAAAGGGCTGTGCAAATGGACTTCCCTGTCAGTAGGTGTCCCTTGCCAGAGGAACGAGGTAGACTGTTGTTTTATAATTTGTGGCTGGCTGTAGTACTTCAGGGTGAGCACTCAAATGTCCCAGGTGGTAAATGGGTCCCTGTAAATTCCAGGTGAGACCTTATTCTCTTCCATAATAGAGGCAGACGTGGTGGGAGTGAGGCTCACTGGGTCTGGGTGGGGTGGGCCTGCCCCCAGCAAAGTAGTTGTTTGGCCAAGTCAAAGTTTTACTTCCAGATTCTGGGGAAAGCTACCAGGCTGGGGCAAGAAAGTCTGGTTGTGGAAGTGGGCCCATCTAAAATTCAGAATGGCTGTCAGAAGTGGACTTCATCCTTCTTCCTCCTCCCCTGTTCTGTGGTCTCCCTATAGCATCTACTGGCAGGCAGGAACTCAAACTAGCTGATCTCCCACAATGATGATGCTGCAGACTGGGGGCTTCTCCACCCAGGATCCCATCTGGGTTGAGAGCACAGCTTTTCTGTGGTGGGTCGGCTGCCCTGCAAGTGTGCTGCAGCCAGTACCCACACTGTACTCTCATCCAGTTCTACCCACTTGGACTCCCTCACTTTTAAAACCAGTTTGCAAATCTCCTCTCAGTGCTCCTGAGCAACACAATGAAGTCCTAGGGGAATAGTATATGGTCTACAAGACTGTCCTTGGGTCCCTGAAAATCAAGCCCTGACCATGCCAGGGAGTAGCATGCTGGTCTCGAATTGCCTATGACATGCTCAATAGATCTGATGTCCCTCCGCTTCAGGATGTGTCTTGCTCCCATGGAGTGAGCATGCACACAACACCAGTGAGGGCTGGTGTGTAGAGAGCTCACAGTCTGAACACCTCTTAGTCTGCTGTATGACTCCAAGAGGAAAGCTCTGAGCCCTACACTCTGTTAAAGCCTTGCTGGGGTGATTCAGTAATCTCTTGCAAGCAGTAATTCGGGAGAGGAAGAGGAAGAAAAGAGTCTAAATGGAGGAAAGCTAGCATTCTATTGCTCTGTCCTTCCCTCTGGAGCACAGCCCACCCAGATTGTCTGGGCTTTGGGGTCCTGCATGTCCTTCAGGACCCAGGGGACCACTGTGGCTCCCACAATCTGGGTCAGAGTAGGGGATGTTTGTGTGAGAACGCTCAAGATGAAAACTGAGGGGCTAAAGTCCCCTGGGGAGGACAAATTCACACAGTGGGTAGAGAAGCAATATGGTACCTGTTGTCTCAGTTCTGGTCTGTGGTGGTGGGAAATGCCCCAGGGGGTGGGGAGCCTAACACTATTTCCACAAGAATCTCCCAGTTTCTCTCCCCACTAGAATTCTCTCCCTCTACCAGGAGCTTTAGTGTTTTCTGTATTCTTTTCTGTAAATAAATTCTGTCTTACCACTGGGAGGTGAGGGGGAATAATGTAATGAAGAATAATAAAATACATGTTAAAAAAAAAATAAAGAATCTCCCAGTTCACTATTGTCAGCAGCCCCGGGTCTCATGAGGGCAAAATATATCTCCCACAGCTCAGAAGCCTGTTCCACCTGCCCTTTTTGCTGGACTCAGCCTCTTAGGGGTTGATCTCTGCTAATATCCTGCTCTTTGTTTTGCTCTGCAACTTCTTCCCATGGAGCCTCTTATAGATTATGGCACCTTTCCCTCAGAATTAGACCTGATCTATGTTTGTTTCTCTTTCATCTAAAACTTTTCCTCCTTACTGAGATATTCTGGCAACTGATGTCAACTAAAATATTGACTAAAGCTCTATTCTATTCCAAGCATTATGCTAGGCAGAGATAATATCAATGATAAGTATATTTGGGTCTCAGTTTTGTAAGTGTTATATTCATACACAAATAGGAGATAACCAAATTCTTAGAAGTAGTTATCTTAGGGTAGTAGGATTTTCAGTGATAATTTTCTCAACTTTTCTTGTCTTTATTTTCATTTTTTATACTGAAAAAATTACCTGTGTGCTTTTCATTATCAAATAAAATAATCACCTGAAAATGTAAGAGATGAAAATTGTTTTATATATGACTGAGATAAATTATCTTAGGAATACTCGAACAAGAAAGATATAAAAAACAAATTGTCTCTATATATTTGCATTACCCATGAGATTTAAGATAAACTATTTCTATCTTAATTTTTGCTACAAAGACATTCTTGAATGAGAAAATGCAGATACTCATCCTCACTAAACAGAATACATGGCTCTCATCTCTAATACCTTCACCAATTGTTCATTTCCACTAAGCATTTTAAGAATTTTTTTCTGACTTGTCAATCAGTATATTAAGAAATTTGTGCATGTGTATGTGTAAAATGAACTAAACATAGGTTTTATTCTTTCCCAGACTTGTAATACATATAAATTATATTGTTAAAACTCAACTAGTTTTTTTTTAGATGAAATTAATAGCTTTCTCCCATAATCATGTGATTTTATATCTTAGGTTTTCTTTCTGAAAAGCTTAGTTTTTACAAAGGCAAAATTCTCTCACCAAGAAATATAATTTAGGCCAAATGTTAGTATTGATTTGTTTTACTACATAAGAAAGCAAAAACTCAAAAATTTATTCAGTTTTCCCAAAGTCACACAACAAGTAAGTGTTAGAGATGAGATTTGAATCCCAGCTTTGTGATTTCAGAATCTATTTGCCTGCCAAAGTTCATAGTTTCTTAAGTCTCTGATCCATGATAGATATGTAGTATAATGTTAACTGCTAATTGGTTATACTTGCCACATTACACAAAATGGAAAGCTATTTCCCACATGGTCTACAGTCATATTCAGGATGACCTGGAGACTCAAAATAAATATTTTAAGTAATTCATGTTAGAAAAAAGGGAAGGAAGAAAGACATAAAGTGAGAAGGTCAAACAGATAAGTACTGGAAAGGTTATTCATTGAAGGGGAAAGAATGTAGTTTGGAGACACAATGACTCATGATGTCCGTGATGTGGATGGGAAATTGACTTGGAAACAAATCACAGTTCTGAAATAAGAATCCTTGGAGATTAAGTACGTTTTCCTTACTTCAATTTCTTATTCCCTGTGTAAAATACAATACTTGTATTTGTAAGTTGAAATTTCTTATTTTGTCAGTTAAACCCATTCTACTGAAAATGAAAAATCATTGGCTGTGCAATAGTAAAAGTGAACTTAACGGCCAACTCTTAAACCCTTTAAGGAGAGGAGAAATTTCTATTTCTCTTTCCTATTTTTATTCAATTGTGATGCTGCTCTTCTCTTTAAGATTTTGTTGATCTTGTTATTTTGTTTAATTTAACAAAGTCCTTCCCTCTAATTCTGTAGATATACTTTGTGTAGTTTTTTCCTCGTTTTTAAATGTAATTTTTAGTTAAGATCATAACTTTATACATTTATGGGGTATGATGTGATGATACAACATGGGATGCTTAAATCAAACAACTTTGTACAATTTTTTGAGTCATCTTTTAATCATTAGCTGGCCAAGGATTAAAACCAATTTTCTTTTTAATGTATTTAAATATAAGCTGGAATATTTTAGCTAGTTGGTTTACTATTTAGTTTATTACTTAAGATATTTTAAGTGAATAAAATATGAATTATTTATTCTGAAATGAAGTTATTCTATTAATAAAATGGAAATGATTTATTTATTGATAACATTTTATCCTGAAATAAATTAACTATGAAAATATTTTAATTATTCATTAAAGAATTAAGACTGGATTGCTCTACTTTATAGAAGAGAAATAATGTATAAAACAGCATTTGGGGAAAATAAAAAAAAGAACATATTTTATTTAGGGAAAATAATTCAACATATTTTACTATTAGTATGTTCCTTCATATATTTTGCATAATATTCCATTTTGTGTAATTAATCAATAGCCAAGACTTTTACTATTAGGCAATAATTGAAGATGTAATAATGATTCAGTGTTTATACAGACCTCATTAGTATTAAATCTTGAGCAAACAGACTTAATGTGAAATGGAGACACTCCAAACTAAGCTTTTTGCAATGTATTTTGTTTTTCAAATTTTTGGCCTGTTTTTAAACAGTTTATATAGAAGCACATGATTTTTCTGTGTAGTGTATTTACTTCTTAACTTTTATTGAGACAGAGTCTTACAATATCACCCACAGTAGAGTGCTCTGCTGTCACAGCTCACAGCAACCTCATACTCTTGGGCTTAAGCCATTCTCTTCCTCAGCCTCCCAAGTAACTGGTACTACAAGTGCCTGCCACAACGCACACATTTTTTTTTTATTGTAGTTGTCATTGTTGTTTAGCAGGCCCGGGCCATGCTCCAACCTGCCAGCCCCAGTATATGCGGCTGGTGCCGTAACCACTGATCTATGGGTGCTGAGCCTACTTCTTAACTTTTTAAACATATCAAAGTTCCAATTTTATTTCATTTTGCTTTTTCTCAAAGGAGGTGACAATTTCAAATGATTATTGAGACTTTATTCTTTTTCAAAAGTTAGAAATTCCTTTTTTCTGTAAGTGTGTTTGAATGGGAGCCTTCTTTCTTAATCATGGGTGAAATTGTTTTAAATTGTGAAAGATTAAATTTTATTTTATTATTTCTGGGAAGCTAGATGGTGAAAAGTAGGAAATGTCATGCAGTTAATTTCAGTTTCTTGATCATTTAGGTTATTTTAAATATACTATACATACATGCTTTTTCCCTCAGAAATGAAAGTTTTTATCCTACTATACTTAATCTATTGTCCACATCTACGAGCACATCTATGTCCAAATCCTACAAACATCTACTATTCAGCTTAACAATTTATGGTGGTGTTTTTTGGTTTTTGGTTTTTGATTTTTTTTTTTTTCTATTGTTTTTTGAAGTAGGCAAGTGATCCTACAGATGGAAAACCTACTCACAAAAAAACTTGAAAATATGTTTGAAAGATGTCTTCCTGCCCATGCATTGATGTTAGAGCACAATAATAATTCTCTGGTTTCCTTATGGGAGTAATTTGTTTTCCTATGGATGCTCTTAAAAGAAACGTCATTATTTTTGGTCATATTCGTGAAAGAGAAAAAGAGTGATAGTGTCTGTCTTACTAAGTCCTCACAGTATCTTTTCGTTGAATCTGAGAGCAGCCAATGGTTTCTTAGTCCCTTTAAGGATGATACAAAGACATTTAGGTCTCAGGAAGAGGTAAATTGTAGCTCGCTCTTATCAAGGGAGGAAATGGAGTAGGAAATATTGGATACCTATGCCAGTCATAGGCATAAGGTTTGTGTGAGAGTGACCACTTGCTGTACAAAATCCCTTGCAATTATAACACATCATGTATTTCCAGGTGCCAAGCAACTGTTGCTTGTTTTATAACTCTTTGCCAGTTTATTGTGTTTCAAACAATAGGTGATGCAGACCATGGGAACCTCAGTTAAAATGTATTCCCTCACCGTGTCCGGATGTCATACATATTTTTGGTGGGAAAACAAAGTAGATAAAGCAATGTCATTGACCATGATAAACAATACTTAGAGGTACTGAATTCTATGTGGCAGTTTATGTTAAATTAGGATGCACATTTGATTAGTGTAGGAAATGCTATGTATTTGAATATACAAGGAGAAAATAATTTTTCTGTCTGGAAATTCAATAAACAAAATGCCCATCTTTTCCAGGTGTTTTTCAGAGTTAAATCGGTTTTCCATTAAGTTTCCATCCTTCTATTCCAATAGTGCTCATTTACTTGGTTTCATTCTAAGGCATGATTATAAAGCCTTTTTATGTCCTTTCTGTGATACAAGAGGTATTGGTTAAACTTAACTGTATTTTTCCCCCAGAGTACTTTTCAAAGAAGCACAAAAGAAAACTGTATTCTAATCTTATCAAATCATATAAAAAAGGAGGATTTTAAAAGAGGAACTGTCATTTTATAACATTTTATAATACAAGTATAATAAGAGAAGATGTATGTTATTTTTTAATTTCTTATTTACTGTCAAGGAAAACTTTTAGGGGGTAATGTTTAGCTGTAAAAGTATCTAGTGCTGCTTAGAATGATCTTTATTTTGTTTTTATATCATGTGTTGCCTCAACTTTTTAGGTAAAATTAAACCATATTAACTTTTCATCACTTTATTTCAACATACTCTGTGTATTCTGTATTCGTGTTAGCTGAGCTAGTGCTCACAGTCACTGCATTGAATGTCAGGAAGTAGTTACTGGGACTTATTTCATACTCAAAGGAAAGTGACAACTTCCCTAGACTAGAGTGAATCAGCTATACCAAAATCAAGCTCTTTGGGTATCCAGAGACATGGCACACTTCTCTTCAGCTTGACATGTGCTAAGTTATTATAAGTTAGATTTGAGCAAAGTTACATTTTTCTTGTGACCCAACTTATATTTTTTTAAAAAATATTTATTTATTTATTTGAGACATACTCTCACTCTGCTGCCCTGTGGTTCAGTGCCATCTTAGCTTACAACAACCTCGAACTCTTGGGTTTAAATGGTCCTCATGTCTCAGCTTCTCAAAGGGCTGGGACTACAGGTGCCAGCAACAATGCCCGGTTAATTTTTCTATTTTAGTAGAGACAGGGGTTTCACTCTTGCTCAGGCTGGTCTTGAACTCCTGAGCTGAAGTGATCTGCCTGCCTCGGCCTCTCAGAGTGCTAGGATTATTGGTGTGAGGCACTGTACCCGGCCTTTATACTTTTAAGTTTATCTAACTAGAATGACTATATTTCAATTATGAATTGAAATTAAACAACTGGTCCTACATTTAAAAGTTACTATGCATTAATTGAAAAAGTCCTTAAAACACCAAAATCTCCATTTTGTGTGTTAGAATATTAGGATATTATAAGAATGGATGCACAGAAGGATGGATGAAGGGATGGATGGACTGAATTGGACATTTACAAGAGGAATCTTGCCTTTTACAGTGATTAACTTTTTCCCCTCAATATTTTGACCAAATTTAACTTCCTAAATACATGGGATTAAAACAAAGCATAAAATTTTAAGCTAGAGAATTAAGTAAAATTAACTGTTCTATTCAAATCTTTAAAGAGGTAAAACAGCTCTGAAAATTATAATCAATAAAATTATGGCTTAACTGTTTAAAAAATAAGGTTGTATTTGAATTTTGAGGAATCTTGATATAAATAAGTCTGTGAGAAATACAATGAACCCCTCTAAGGAAGAACCTACTTTGACTCAATGTCCAAGTTCAATTTACCTAGTAGCAAAGCAGGAGAGAATATGAAGTATTGGAAAGTGTCAAATGTGTGCCAGGGAGTTTATGAAGATATTCTTATTTGGCTACCCCACAAATTTATGAAATAGTGTTATCTCCATTGTGTAACTTGGAGTCTTCCAATAGTCTTGGAAGACTTTTGGAAGTCTATTTAAGCTATGACTACTTGGTGTAACAAATAAAGAAATAAGATTTCTCATGTAGCATTCTCTTTATTTTCAATGTCAAGTTAATACGTTTCCTAATATGAGTGTTTGGATCAAGGGCTTCTGAACATTTAGATTTTATCGACCATTAGAGGTAATTCAATTCAAGCAAATCATCAAAAACTATTTTAAAGACTGAATAATATTGTCATTTTTTAATTTTGCCAAGTGAAGCCATTTTTAAAATTTTGCCTACTGTCACAATTTTATTTTAAAATATTTTTAAAAAGTAAAAGGCTAGGACCTCAGAATGAAAGACAAACCTTGAAATTGGTAAATATAGCTTCAAGAAAAACACATTACACTAGCTCATGTAATCTGATTTCAAAATGGACTGATGAAAACTTTGTCTTGGTCTGCAAATGGACAGTAAGTAAATATTGGCTTGATCTGGGCACAGTGTCTCACACCTGTAATCCCAGCACTCTGGAAGTCCAAGTCAGGTGGATTGCCTGAGTTCACAGGTTTGAGACCAGCCTAAGCCAGAGCAAGACCCAGTCTTTAAAAATAGCCGGGTGTTGTGGTGGGTGCCTGTAGTCCGAGCTACTCAGGACGCTGAGGCAAGAGGATTGCTTGAGCCAAGAGTTTGAGATAGCTGTGAGCTATGACACCACCTTCACAAAGGTGACAATGTGAAACTGTCTCAAAAAAAAACCCAAACAAACCAACAAAAAATGTTGGATTATACTATCGATCTAAGGGAAAAAATTCTATGTAACATTCAAGATCATGAACATTTAAGAAAGTAGAGTTACTATTAAGGTATATTCATGTACTAGGTGACCATAACTTTATCTAAGAGACTTATCCAAACTGTAAACTGCACTTCATTTTTTAGGGAGAAGAAGATGAAATTATTCTAGGTCTTCAAAAGTGATTTTAATAATCTTGACCATTAAGAAAGTTTTTCAACAATCAAGGAGAAAATATGCTCTTCCTGAGCTGTGAGTGAGGGGCTGGAGAAAGTCAAGGAAAACAAAGTGCATGAGCTGCCCAGCCCTGGGGAGGGTAGAGCCCCAGAAAAAGGATGGCCGGACACAGGGGATACCAAAGGAGAGGCCCTGCCAGACACAGACACTGGTGCCCATCAGGCAATCTCAAGTGTAACAGCTGCTCTTTGGATGGAGGCCCACCTGGACCAAGAGTCAACACAAAGACCAGAACCCTGTCAATGCCAGCATTACACATACATGCCATGGGATTTAGAGACCCAGAGAAGAAAGGCAGGAACGGGGAAGAGAGGGCCTGCAAAGGGGGGTATTTTAACTTAGAATTATCTTAGATACTTGGAGTAATAGAGAATATTAAATGTTTTCTCCAAAGAAAGTTGTGTTCAATTATAGAAAAATTAAGTTATAGTTTAGTCCCAAATTGGGACTAAAAGTATTAAACCACCATAAATATTTGAGTTAAAGTGATTATCAAAAGGAGAACTGGAACTTGATATATTACTTTTCCTGTTCTGGAGAAATGTTTATGGTGAGATCAATTAATAGGTACCAAAATAGTCTGCTGAAAGTTAAAAGAGATCCAGAGAGAAGCAGCTAATTATTCAGATTGCCTACTTTAGTCCCTTAAAAATGTTAAGCAATAGTAACACCTAATTTTACATGTTTTCTCTGCCTTAAAAAATTTTAGGAAAAAAAAATTAGGAAGAAAAACGGGTTCTTTCAAGTCTTAAGTTATTGCAGGCCCTATTTTGAGAGGGGCATTAAAATAATCTTTGATTTATTCTGAAGCCTGTTCTCCATTTTGAGCCATGTGATTTTACACAAGCAAATTAATCCTGAAGAGCCTCAGTTTCCCAATATCAATATTGAACTAATGCTACCTTTCCTGCCTTCCTAACTGCATTTTTGCAAAACCGAAAGTTGACAATGTGGTGACAATGTTTTCAAACTGAAAGGCACTGTACAGATACAGGGTATGGCTGATGTGACAATGTGACATACATGAAGTTACCTCTGCTGCCCTGACCTCTTTTATGGAAGTTAAGACTCCTTCTTCAGATGTGCACTTGACCTTGTTACTAATTTAGAAAACATTCTATCATGTAAATAGTAATAAAATAAAGGAATAGATCAAAACGATCTACATTATTAGAAGTTAAAAATGAGGTTGCCATCCTTGTAGAACTGTGCTACACAAATGGAAATGTTCTGAATGACAGTAAGAAAGAATCAATGTTTTATTTGCTTTTCTTTTTTTTTAAGACAGAGTCTCAAGCTGTTGCCCTGGGTAGAGTGCCATGGAGTCACAGCTCACAGCAACCTCAAATTCTTGGGCTTAAGCAATTCTCTTGCCTCAGCCTCCCAAGTACTTTGGACCATAGGCCACAACGCCCAACTATTTTTGTTGTTGTTGTTGTTTAGCTGGCCCAGGC
The DNA here is from genome assembly GCA_963573935.1 of Arctocebus calabarensis. Classification (NCBI taxonomy): domain Eukaryota; kingdom Metazoa; phylum Chordata; class Mammalia; order Primates; family Lorisidae; genus Arctocebus; species Arctocebus calabarensis. The sequence goes on from CAUYON010143988.1 coordinate 20,319, forward strand.
AGAGTTTGAATCCACCAGTCTGGGTGTATGTGGCCAACGCCCTACCTACTGAGCTAGGGGTGCTGTCAAAGTTTGTATTCTTTTGGGAAGATTTACTGAAGATACATCATTGACAGAATTTATGATCTTCTAAGCAAGGTAGAATATTAGTGTTCTGATTAAAGCAGGGAATGTAATGCAATAAATCTGAATGACACAATCGCATCCAAATAGTCATCAAAAGTTTCTGGGGTCTCTTTTGGTAGAAGAGAATGTTAAATTTCAGGTTAAAAAAATAGTGGTCCGTAACAGATGATAATATCAGTAGTAGCTCTTGTGTAGTCAACATGTCCTCTGAATTGTTTTTTTATGTGTACTGCCCTATTTATTCTAAATATCAGCATGGACTATTATTCTTCCATCACAAATAAGAAAACGAGCTTGTTGAGGTTATATATTCAAGACAATGCTACCCAACTATTCAGGGGCAGACACAGCCCTTACATTCATCTCCATTTACACACAGATTCAAGGGATAGTAAGAAAACAGCTTTCTTATATTTTCCTTAACTAATTCACTCTGACAGTACATAGAGTTATACTGTACATAGTTCAGTGCAGAGAAAATTTCCCCTCCTACTTGGAGAAGTTAATTGCCTATGAAGAAAATCAGGAGTTTTGGAGTATTGAGAGCTGTTCTATATCCTTGTTAAGTTTGCACAGAATTACCAATAAAGTTTAAGATTTCTGTGAGCACATATTCAATGCCTTCCCTAAGAATTATTATTCTCTATTCTCTATTATTGTAGAGAATACAATAATAAATATGAACTACCAGTTCTTTAGGAACTTGTGTTTTCCTTGGCAAGAAAATATACACAAATAAATATTAGTAAAAGTAGAAAGAGGAAGAACACTTCTGGTAAGAAGTGAAGAGAAAAGAGACAAACAGGGAAAGAAAGAATTCTGAGGCTTTGCTGGTTCTGCAGCTTTGTAGCTGATTTCTTCTGGATAGAGATGGAGGGAAATCATTCCAGGTCTGAGGATTTGCATGGACTGGAGAAGCAAGAAATGCTGAAGCATCCTCACTTTTCACGCAGCAAGCTGTAAGGTGAAGAGACGGCAAAGGTTCTTAAAGGCAATGTGAAGAAGGTCTGACTGAATCAGTGCACAGTGATAAGTGAAGGTCTCAAAAGAACAGTTACACTTTGAAAGAACTCAATTGTGGGCATTCACAAAAGAGGAGATGGGAGGGGCCAAACAAAGACACTTTTTCCAAGAGATCTGGTAGACAATGAACATTTGCCTTTCAGCATAATTGGAGCCAATTTGAAAGTTGCCTATAGAATTGGCTCATTGAGGTCTTGGAAGTAGATAACAAATAAAATAAAAAGGAAAAGGACATGAAAAGGAAATTATCAAAAGTTAAAAAGGAAATTATTTGAAATGCTCGCATTTGCAATGTGAGAAGAAAGAGTAGAATCCATGAAGGAGAAGAAGAAAAACACTTTTAAAAACCATTTTTTTAAAAGCCTCGGATTCTGGCTCAGCACCTGTCACTGAAGCGGCTAAGGTGCCAGCCACAGACACTGGAGCTGGCAGATTCGAATCCAGCCTGGGCCTGCCAAACCATAAAGACAACTACAACCAAAAAAATAGCCAGGCATTGTAGCAGGCACCTGTATTCTCAGCTGCTTGGGAGGCTAAGGTAAGAGAATTGCTTAAGCCCAAGAGTTTGAGGTTGCTTTGAGATGTAAGGCCTCTACCCAGGACAAAGGCTTGAAACTCTGTCTCAAAAAAAAAGCCTTGGATTCTGCATTCTAATAGTTAAAACTAATGACTATATTGAGAAAATAAAGGCAATTGTTGTATAGTGCAATAGAAATGCCATAGAAAATAAGATTAGAAACTGCATTCTATGTTTAAGATTTATAACACTTATAAGAGTATTTATAGGACAGCATCAGAGACAAATCCATATGTCTAGATACTAGACAGTAAAGAGAAGAAGGACTTTACACAGAAAGAGTCAATCCAAGTAATTTGATCCCCTAATTAGATAAATTTATAAAAACTGAATTAGTGGGCCAGAGATGCACTTTGATAAAATTCGATAAATAATTTCTAAGACTTGTTTCCTTTAAACCACTCATACACAAACTAAGAGTTCAAGCCTGACTCAGATAATCAGATCTGAAGTAATAAAAAATGCTTCTCCTTTGAATAACTTAAATGCAAACTTGTGGTCTTTCAAAATATAAACAAAAGGGGCTCGGTGCCTGTGGCTCAACGGGCTAAGGCACCAGCCACGTACACATGAGCTTGTGGGTTTGAATCCAGCCCCGACCCACCAAACAACAATGGTGGCTGCAACCAAAAAATGGCTGGGTGTTGTGGCGGGCGCCTGTAGTCCCAGCTACTTGGGAGGCAGAGGCAAGAGACTCGCTTGAGCCCAGGAATTGGAGGTTGCTTTGAGCTGTAATGCCATGGCACTCTGTCCAGGGTGACAGCTTGAGGCTCTGTCTCAAAAAAAAAAAGAAAAGATTCTTGGAGGAGGTGACATTTTGTTTTTTAGACAGGGTCTCTCTCAGCCCAGTCTGATCATGAACTCCTAGGCTAAAGGATCCTCCTGCCTTGGCCCCTTGAGTAGCTAGGGACTACAGGAACATGACACCATGCCTGGCTAATTTATCAAAAAACGTTTCTAGAAGCAGGGTCTCACTACATTGCCCAGGCTGGTCTCAAACTCCTAGCTTGAAGGGATCTTCCTGCTTCAGGCTCCCAAGTAGCTGAAATTATAGCAACCCCTGGCAAGGAGGTGACATTTGATCAGATGAGTGGTGAAAGGAACAGAGTACAAAGGCTTGGAGGCTGAAATGATGAGGATTGAGCAAAACAGCAGTAAGGATGCTATGTTGATGGGGGAGAAGGGTCTTATAGCTCAGTAGGGAACAGGTTTTAAGGCTTGGAGACTGGCTTTTATTGTAGTTGTGATTGAAAACCATTTGCAGGGGCTAGCACCTGTGGCTCAATGGGTAGGGTGCTGGCCCCATATACCAAGGGTGGTGGGTTCGAACCTGACCCCAGCCAATCTGCAACAAAAAATAGTTGGGTGTTGTGGGCACCTGTAGTCCCAGCTATACGGGAGGCTGAGGCAAGAGAATTGCCTAAGCTCGAGAGTTGGAGGTTGCTGTGAGCTGTGACGCCACAGCACTCTACCAAGGGTGACAAAGTGAGACTCTGTCTCTAAAAAAAAAAAGAAAGAAAGAAAACCACTTGCAGGGCTCGGCGCTTGTTGCTCAGTGGTTAGGGTGCAGCCACATATACCAGGGCTGGCAGGTTTGAACCCAGCCCTGGTCTGCTAAACAATGACAACTATAAAAAAAAAAT
>CAUYON010143990.1:0-30719 GCA_963573935.1 Arctocebus calabarensis
AAACCATGTAGAAATAAGTATGCAAAAAGTGTGCAAAACAAAACATATTTAAGTAGATAGATTATCTGAAATTCCATATTGCTCAGTCATTTCATTATTATGCTATGGCAGCCAAGTAATCCTTAACTTCAGTTGGAGTAAACCTCCTAAATCCAGCTTCGTTGCAGATTCCAACTTCTATGTTAACTTCTGTCAGTTGCCCTTCAAAGCTTTCCTTTAGGGTTAAGATAGCTGTATGAATAGCATCTTCAAGTTCCAGATCTTCATTATATCTTTTCTCAAAGAAAGTTTTCCCATTCACATAGTTCTTTCCCATTGCTGTGGCTTTCCAGGCAAAGTATGCTCCAGATGGATCTGACTGAAATAAGTATGGCTGTCCCTCATTCCAACCGCAAATAAGTAAAGAAACTCCAAATGGACGGACACCACCTGACTGGGTATATTCCTGCATCACAGAAGCTACTCTCTGTACCAGCTGAGCCATGGGAATGGGTTCTTGGTAAACAAGATAGTATTGCTGAGCTAGTTTTCAAGCTCTGTGCACAAGCACTCTGTAATCTGGGCCCATGCCACTGTACACCAAACCTATATGCTTGGTAATTGATTCCACTTTGTGTACACTTCATTCATCATACAGAATGGATTTCTGTTTCTTCTCAGTTGCTAATACTACACCACTTGCAACTTTAATTCCCACTGAAGGCGCTCCTCCAGCTACAGCAGCCAATGCATATTCAATCTGAACAAGTTTACCAGATGGGCTGAATGTTGTCAGCGAAAAGCTGTACCCGCGCTCAGCCATCTTTACCCGGAGACCCTTTTCTACATTTTTTTGATGCAATACTTTCCTATTAGTACTGCTTTTTATGCATCCCATTAGGTTTTTTTGGTTTTTTTTTTTTTCTTTTTTTGTAGTTTTTGGCTGAGGCTGGGTTTGAAACTGCCACCTCCAGCATATGGGGCCAGCGCCCTACTCTGTTGAGCCACAGGCGCTGCCCTCCCGTTAGGTTTTGATATATAGTGTTTTCATTTTCATTTAAAGAATCTTTTCCATTTCCTTCTTAATCTTTTCATTGACCTGCTGGCCATTCAAGAGTATATCATTTAATTTCCATATATTTTTACAGTGTCCATTGTTGCCTTTATTACTGATTTCTAGTTTTATTCTGTTGTGCTCACAGAAAATATATGATATGACTTCTATTTTTCAGAATAATTTAAGACTTCTTTTGTGAGTTAATGTATGGTTCATCCTTGAGAATAATTCATGAGCTGAGGAGAATAATCTATAGTCTGTAGCACTGTGATAAAACATTCTATAAATATCTATTACGTCCAACTGAGCTATAATGCTTACTAAATCCAATATTTCTTGTTGATTTTCTGTCTTGATGACATGTACAATGCTAAAAGTGGGGTTTTGAGGTCTACAACGATTATTATTATTATTTTTGGTTTCCATTTACTTGGAGTATCTTTGTCATCACCTTTATTTTCAGTCTATGTGTGTCTTTATAGGTGCGGTGTGTTTCTTATAGAAGAAAAAAAGTTGGTTTTTTTTTTAATCCATTCAGTCACTCTATATCTTTTGATTGGTGAGTTTAGTTAATCTACATTCACTGTTAATATTGATAGGTAAGAAATTGCTACTATTTTGTTTTTTTGAGATAGAATCTCACTCCCTCCTTTGGGAAGAATGCCATGGTGTTACGTCTCATAGCAACCTCAAACTCTTGGGCTCAAGTGATCCTCTTGCCTCAGCCTCCTAAGTAGCTGGCACCACAGGCACTTGCCATAAATCTTGGGTAACTTTTCTATTTTTGGTAGAGGCATAAGGTTAGTCTCCAACTCTTGAGCTCAAGCAATTCACCTGCCTCGACCTCTCAGAGTGCTAGGATTATAGGCATCACTCACCATGCACAGCTGGCATATTCTTATTTGATTTGTTTTATTTTGTGGTCCTTTCTTTTTCTCTTCTTTCCTATCTTCCTTTTCTAAAAGTGATTTTCTCTATTAATATGTTTTAATTTCTTGCTTTTTCTTTTTAGTGTTTATGTTGTAGGTTTTTGATTTGAGGTTCCCATAAGGCTTGCAAATATGTATATATATACATACATATATATATATATATATATATATATAAAACCTGTTTTTTTAAAAACATGACAAACAAATAAACCAATTGCTTACAAACAAAAACATCAATAAACATGCAAATGGAAATCTAAAAAAAAAAATTGACACTTTAATTTCCTCCATATCCTCCACTTCTAACTTTTTGGTTTTTCCATTTGCTTCTTTTTATACTATCTATCTCTCAAAAAGTTGGAGTTATTTTTAATTGGTTCATCTTTTATTCTTCCTACACAAGATATAAGCTGCTTATACACTACAATTATAGTAATAGAGCATTATGTGTTTTTATGCTTATTGTTCTCAGTGAGTTGTATACTCATTGGAGTTGTTAAGTGAGCCAGAAAGAACATCTTGAAGTATATGACCTATTTTGATATAGTTTAATTTATTTTTATACTAAATTCAAAAAGCTTTACAGCTAGCTTTTGTTTCTTTCTATCACAGATTCATTTCCATTGTGTTCTACAGAAATTGGTGCAATCTGTTTCTAAATTACTAGCCTCAAAATATTTGAAAGATTCTGCGGAATGTGAGTATATCACCACCTCAGAAAAAACTACTCTGTTTTTTCTCACTGAATTTTTCTATTTGAGTTAGAGCTCTGTTTTTATTTGTTTCTTTTAGTTAAAAGGGAAATAAACCCAGTTCCAGCTTAGGTTGCCAGTAATTGTAAAGAGGTAATTTGTAGTCATGAGATCAAAGATGTGTTTTAATACATTTTAATGGGTTTTATAGTAGCATGTAAACATAACAGTGGAAGGAAAATAGGATTTATACACATATCAGAAAATGGTTTATCTAATACAAATGATTCTACATCAGTTTGTAAATAAAGTTTAAATAACAACAAATTATTTTTATCTCTTTTAAAGTAAAGATGTAAAACTTTTACCTCTTTTAGCAGCCAGACATGGCCCATGATAAATTGTATTAAAGAATAAAATGGCCATGTTCATATCAAAAAGATAGAAATTTAATGTGCGCTGGTGAATATCAACATGAATATATTTGTATAAGGGTGATTTTAGACGTATAAGTATATGTGATTGTATGCCACTTTTTATGGTTGTGGAAAATGATTTCTTTGGAATAAAGAAGGTATATAAAGAGCAAACAGGATAGTTCACCTTAGTTTACCCAAGACAATATTAACACAATCTGAAATCTGAGTTCTTATTATCATAGTACACACACACACACACAGATACTGAGTTGATAGTTAGATAGGAGGTATGTAGAAATATAGATGATTGATGGATAGATATAGATAGTTGAAAGGACAAATATGTAGATAGATAATAGGCAGGTAGGTAGACTCATAGATTATTCTGTAAACCTGGACCAATCTCTTGAACAATAATATTAATTGTTTTAACATTAAAATTATGCATAGTAATTTAGATAGATTAAGACTCCAGAGGAAAATCAATTCAACTGTGTATTAAATTCATGACCTGGTTGTGAATATTTTATGTCCTAAAGCAATCAGAAATGATGTGAGAAGATAATAGTATAAGCAAAGTACAAGGCTCAGAAGTTAACAAAAGGTCAATCATTCCAGTGGAAAACTGAGAACATATCTATGGAAGGAAAAAATGCTTTGGACAGATATTTATTTCACTTGATATAAATCTAGTAAAATCTAGCTTATAGTTTGTCACATTTTTAAAATTCCTTTTTTATATTTTATGTTCCTTTCTTCTTATTTCTATCTTTATTGTATTTTCACAAAAATATGTACCTCCATGATTTCCATGTAGTTTTCTCAATGCATTGGTTTCATTTTCCATATCTGAGTTTCATTTGATGGCAGAGAGAAAAAATGAATTAATACCAAATAACTTCATTCTTCATTTGCTTTGTCTTGAGTATCCTCGTATCCAGAAAAGGTCTGAGGACTAGAGACTTAAATTACTTGCTCAAGGTAACAGAGCTAATGAATAGTGAATGTAAAGGTCAAGCTCAAGCGCAGTGGCTCTTGAATGTTCTTAGCCACTTTGCTTTATTGTTTTTTTAAAGTGGAAAACTTTAGAAAGGACACAACACTTGAGCTCATTGTTGAAAGATACTTAAGAATTTGGGGGTTGACACGAAAAGATGAAACACTTCATAGGCTGATGAATCAGTGTATCCATAGAAAGCATGTGGGTTTCCAGAACTCCAAAATATTTAGGATTCCTGGGATACAGTGCAAGCAGAAGAAAGAAGGAGAAGGTGTGGTTGAAATTGGGGCAACTAGAAATGATAAGTCACCTGGGATATAACAAAGAGTTTGTAACACAGGCTCTCAGTAGTAGGCGACCAACTGATTAGTTGAAAGAGAAAAAAATAGTAAGGCATTGTTTCTCAAATATAAAAATACTGCAGAAAATGTAAGCATTATTACCAAGTACCGTAAAAAAAAAAAAAAAATGCCATGAGCTTTTGGATGGGCTTCCATAACAGAACTCACTCTGAGCTGTAGGTTACAGGAAGAGTGGCAATTTAAGAGCTTTGTGATTTTGCATAGACAACTTAATTTGTCTGACATGTAGTATCATCTATAAGCATTTTTCATTATGTCTTCTTTTCTGAGTAATGTAGTCTATTTTTGAGGGGCATTAGGGAATTATAATTGAACAGATAAAATTTAAGTGGATGTTATTTCGATTTTTAAAAGTGTCATTAATATAATTAAAAACTATGATTGAAAAGGAGGATATTTAAAAAATGGGTCTGAAAGAACAGGCACTAAAGGTAAGGAAAATTGAATAAATGTGAAGACAAGAGGGCTTAACAGGAAGTGATAAGTCCATATTCATTCCGACTATAAGAGTAAATACTATACATCCATGTTTAAACCTCACACATTAATTTACATATGGCAATCTTAATCAGGCATTTAAACTTTCTCAAATTAATTTATGCATATATACTTTCTTAGAAAACATCCTATGGGTTGCATGGAGAAGGACCAGGAAAGCACCCAGATTAAAGGCAGAGAGACCAACTCAAGGCTGAAAGGCTGCTGCAGTTACCAAGATGAGAGAAAAAGACTGGCTTCTTCTACTTTGTTGCAGAGGAGTTGGAGAAAAATTGATGAATGTGAAACACACACCATAGATAGAATTGGTGGGACTTGGTAGTGCATTGAATTGGAGAGCAAGGATGAAGCAGATGTCAAGAGCAAATAGCAGGTGGGATCACTTACTGAAGTAGGAAACAAGCAAGTGAAAGGGGCACACACAATGTGTGTACTTTAGAATATTCAGGTAGAACCTCCATACTTTTACAGAGCTCTAAATAATTAAAGAACATTAATAGCCAAAGATACAAATATGGGAGACTGTGAGCTATGTGGAATAGTTAATAATTGAACTTTGTTCTAAAGGGATCATAAAGGGAGAGCAAGAGTACGAGAAGAGAGAAGGGCAGACACTGAGGGGCACAGTCATTTCATAGATAAGCCTCATCCCTGGTTAAAGTTTCATCCATTTAGCATCCATTTTTTAAACTCACCTCACTAGTTCTCATACAAAAATGTAGCAAAAGTAAAACTTCCCTAATGTGCATCAAATAACAACAAAAATCTATTCTTAATACTTGTCTCATCATTCTGCTTTATTATCTTGGAATTCTACTATTCCTCCAAGGAGCAATTCATTTAATTCACATTTTCATTGTGCCTTCCATCTCCTAAGTGGAAGTTTATTCAAGGCATTCCAGGCAGAAGGTACTGGGTTCTTGATAGCTCAAATCACCTTGAACGTGGGATAATCTCATTTAACTCTACAGCCAGTCATGCTATAGGGTTACGATTGCTTCTCAACCCATCTATAATTGCTCTCAAACTCAGGAAACATTGAAATTCTAGTCTGCCTCTTAAAGTGTTTTTGGTTTTGTTTTGGTGTTTGGGGTTTTGGGTTTGTTTGTGTGTTTTGGTGTATGTGTGTATTGTCTGTCTCCTACCCTACAAGGAGAATTTTCATTCCTCACTTCACTTGGCAAAATAGCTTCCATTAAGTATTGGTTCATTCACTCATTCACTTCTTGACTACTAAAACATTTTTTATTTACTGAAGAAAAATCAGGAGTAATGCGAGCATGAGAGGGTCTTTTCATAGAAATTAAATTTGTTTCTACATGACAACAATACATGTTTTCTATTTTTGATTCAGAGAAATAAAAATAGTTGCAGAGTTAGACTTTTTTAGATCATAGTTTCTTGTCTTCATAGTTTCTTGTCTTTCTTGTCTTTCTAAATAGCCACAATATTTAGAATACCTTTTAGTTATATTCTTTGAGAGAATTCTGTATGTCTGACTTAAATGCAGGATACCTTTCATTGCCATCTCTTTCCAACTTCCAATCAGTCACTGCATGGCCAATAAATGCCAACTCAAGTTAACAAATAAAAAACTGCTTGACACTGCAGTCATTTACATAACTGTGGGAACCATATGGAGAGTTTGACCTCCAAAAAGACTTGTTTAATTCTGACTTGATCCATAATGTGACTGGCCATTGAGAATATTATCCCCAACCCCAACAATAAGTAATTCTTCCTCTTTTGAAATAACCCCAATCTTTTGCTCTGTAGCCAACCAAGTACTGCAAAATATATGTGAAGACAAGTTTGAAATCCCTCTGAGCTCTCTTTCAAAAAAGGAGCTTAATAGAACAGTTGCTATTATCAAAGGCTGTGTCTGTATTTCCTTTTCTTACTTTATACTATAAATCCTTTACTAACATGTTTGAACTCTGAAGCCAAGTTTCTTTGCCATACATTTTGAATAAGTAGCCTTTGTTGAGACTTGAATTTGATTTTATCTTTGACACAATCACATAATGAGGAAACTAAGTTTACCCACATTGTATTTTTAAAATATTATTTTAAACAGTTCAAGATAACATTAATGAAAATTGCCGAGAAATTATAATTCTTTCTAGAGGTTTTAACAACCCCTTAGGTAGAAATCATCTTGTTTATATTTGTTGGTGTGCATTCAGTTGTTTATTACATATTGCATCAGGACCAAGTTCATAGTTCTTTAATCCTTTGCAACGCAGACAAAATATCATGGTGACATTTTCAATATACTATATCCTGATTACCTGATGGTAATCTTTGGTACACGTTTAACCTTTTGATGAGGTTTAATACAGTCTCAGATAATGGTTTTCTTTTTGTCTTGGTATAGGTTTCCAGGCTACACCTTTAATTTTGTAACAATTGAAAGGTTAGCACCTTCTGCTAAATAACAGAAGAACTATATTGTAGTCATAAAATATAGTCATTTCACCTCCTTTGGGTAATGTCTAGGTATAAGGAAATTGACATGTCAAAGTTACCTGGTATACAAGTTAATATGAAAGAGTTTAACAAACATTTCTTCTCTTTGTTTTCAGTAGATTTTTAATTGTATCCCAAATAACAAACCATTAACCTTTCAGAACCTAATCTATACATTTGTATTCTGGGCAACAGTTGATTTACTTGACTGAAAGTTTTGCTGATGTAAGATGCAAAGGATCAACCTTTTAATGGATACACATAGAAAAAAAGGTCCAACTCCATGATTTGAAATCTTATCTTACAGAAGAGTTTATGATAAGTTTATAGCAATAAAATGTCAAGATGTTAATAAGAATTGGCAGGTTTCTCTGTGATTAGATGATAGAGTTATAGCCCCAAATGTCACCTTTTTTTTTTTTTCTGGGAATGTGAGAAACATGCTGAACAGATGCATCCAGAAAGACAACCATTGTAAAAACATCTGTCTAAACTATACATGTAAATTATTCTTTAAAACATCATCAATTACTTATCTTTCTGCAGTGAATCTCAGTTTACTTTGAAAATATGGCATCAGAAAATATTTGATCAGTGAAGCAGGTTTCTCCTTTGTATTGTTTGGCATCTCCACTTGGAAAAATATACAACCTTTTTTTAGATCTGAATATTCTCAGGTTTTTTCCTAATTAAAAATATTAAGAAGTAAAATGCCTCTTACATGGGGACAGACACATTTTTAAAGTATAGATGCTGATCATTTAAAACCAGGAGATTTTGTTGCTTCTCTTTAGTGACTCTACAAATTAGACCTTGGTCTTCATTGTTTTCACTATTTGTGTATTCAGCATTTATTGATTTTAATGTCATGTCTTGTTACTTCATCAGATTATAAACTCTATGAGGTCAGGAATCTCCCTTTACCCTCAATTGTATCTTATGCAATCTATAAGAGAACTCATTATATAGACTATTTTTTTAAAAAAGTAGAATTAATAACTGCTTACATAAAAATACATAATAAAAAAAAGTTTCTTGACATTATAATGGTGTACATGTGCTCTTGTATGTTTATATATGAAGCTCCCTAGTATTCATTTATTGGGTTCTCCATTCTAAGATATTAGACTGTAAACACAGTAATTTATTTCCAAACACATTTATGTTTACTTTATTTCCAACCAATTGGTTTATTGAAAAAGAAAAAATGACAATGCTTGTTTGCTTATTAAATAGTAAGTAGATATTGACAACATAGATTAAATGTCTGATTTTTTCCTTTAACTTTTTAATTGACAACTGTGGATTCATTTGGCCAACTCCTTTAGGTTAACAGAGACATCAAAAGAGGCATAGTGACAACCCAGAATTCTCTAAGGCTGTGTCTGATGATTAGCACAAAACAGTTTGCTGCTGATATTGTCAAAAGTCCCCTCCACCCTCTCAACTCAATTTCTTGCTTCACTGCTTTGAACCCCTGGACAGCAACAGTTTAAAAAATGTCAGTAAGAACACTCTTGTTCTCAAGAATTTAGTATAAAAGGATAAACAGTTACACAGACAACCAAACTAATAGGTATATAGAAGTGAGGAACTTTAATAAATGCAAGAGCATTTACAAGGCCCAGTGGACCTTCCCCAGAATTACCAAATTTGACTGATATCTGTGGAGTTTACTTGGGAAGATTTCTGGTTAAAAACAAATTATAGATTTTTTTTCACTACACAAACATGTGGAGTTGAGAACCTAGACATCAAGTCATATCTTGCCAAATATTTCTGTGAACACGAAAATATTGCCAAAGGAAAATTCAAAAAATAAAACTCCAGGGTTTTTTTTTATGTTTTGTGTATTTGCTATGAATAATGTTTAATAACAATCAGAAAGATCTGCAGGTTTTTTCTGTATTCCTCTTAATATGTGCTTGTAGAGCTACTGAGTTCTGTCTTAGTTAAGGAAGCTTTATCTCTTAAAAAATATTGTTTCAGATGATCAACCAATGAACTGGTGGTAGAACACAAAGCTAATTATTTATCCTTGAGTATAACTAACTACTCAACTAACTATAGCTGAGAACACAGCTATAATATCCAGTCCTTGAACAGATGTTATTCTAATACCATAGAAGTTTCTACTTGAAACTACACAAGGCTCCAGTGGTTTAAATGAAAATCAGCATGACTAGATTACTATGTTTGTAACATACCTACAAAGATCTGATCATGATTGTGTGGTTAGGTGGGGATGTTAAGTGATGGATAATGGTCTCCATAGTCAGGTCTTTCAGATAGAGTTTATCACTCAAATGTCAATATCATTCTCTTCTTTCTCTTTTTACCAGTAACTTAGTAATACTTATCCTTAATGTGTAAGATAAATAACTAAGTGAAAAACGGTGATAAATCATTAAAACTTACTTTAAAAGATCAGCCTTAAAGCATGACATTGAAATGAGGAAATGAACATGGCAGCATTTTACTCCTTCCCATAAAACTGCTGAAATTCACTTTCAAAAATATAATAAAATAAAAATAATTGATCCAAAAATATTAACTGAGAGCCTATTTTATCAATTCACAGAAACAAGTGATTTCCTGACCTACAGCTGGCAAATATTATATGAATAATACTTTATACTAATTAAACCCACTGGCAAAACAAATTCCTTTTCTCTGGAAAAATTGCTAAAGCCTATTTAAAGTATTGGAATATTTTATGAGGTCAGGAGAAATTAAACTGTGTATTTTTAGTTTCCTCACTTCACACACACTATTGCCATTGCTGATAAAATCATATAGACTATGTTTGAAATGCGTAAGGTGCTTAAGGCAACCTACTTGACTTTTGTTTTTTAGTGTGCAGGAAAAATAATCCTTTACATTTCTTAACTGCACTTCTCATTTTTAAAACTCTTTGAATTGGGTTGAGTTCCCAAATGAGAACATCGCCTAGGACCAGCCTTCAGCAAAAATGGTGATAAATGTGAAGCTTTTCTCTCCCTCTCCCGTCTTTAGTACTCTTTACTGATAGTCCATTCAATAATTGCTCACACGTTTCCTTAAACAGTCCAGTAACTTTAATTCTAAATGCAGGTCTAATCATGCTGTACTCCATTTTAGGAAAGGACTGTTACTCATGACTCCCAGGAAAATGCTGATATTTTTCAGGGATCAAGAAAAAAGTAGGGCGGCGCCTGTGGCTTAGCGAGTAGGGCGCCGGCCCCATATACCAAGGGCTGCAGGTTCAAAGCCAGCCCCAGCAGAACTGCATCAAAAAATAGCTCGGCTTTGTGGAGGATGCCTATAGTCCCAGCTACTTGAGAGGCTGAGGCAAGAAAATCGTCGAAGCCCAAGAGTTGGAGATTGCTGTGAGCTGTGACTCCACAGCACTCTACTGAGGGTGATAAAGTGAGACTCTGTCTCTACAAAAAAAAAGAAAGAAAAAAGTAATCAGAATTTTTAAAAAAATGAATAAATTCCTGAAGTGTTTATTTAAGAAAAAAGAATAGATTCTGTCTGCATAATGACTTCTCACTACTATGAGACATAATTCTTTCAACAGAGACTTGAACTAAAGTATTTTCTAATGTCCTTTGCATGTCAAGCAATAGGCATCAATTGTGATACTTAGACAGTCACTCAGTTGTCTTCTCATAAAATCATCCCGGCTTAGTGCTTTGGGATAAATAAAAGGATATGAAATAGAAAATGGACAAATCTTGAACTAGAGAAATAAAAGTGAGTAAGATAACTCAGTAAAAACTTTATACGAATAAGAGCCAGTCTGGTCTTGACTTACTAGGGGTTTATTTTACCTAAGCTCTAAATTTGGATTCTAAAGTTATGATTTCAGTTTTAAAAGGTTTATATTTGTATGTCCCTCAAAAAGTTAATACAGCATATCTATCTCTGGGGTAAATTGATTGGTCCAACTTAACATTAATAATAGCTTTCTTTTTAATCAAAATTTATCATTGTAAACAAATCATAGTTGATAAATTATAAGAGAAAAGAAGAAGATATTTTGCTGTTTATAAGCTTATTATTTAACTCTGCAACCCTTGTGAATATATGGACACAGAATGGTAAAATCTTATACAGGGTGTCCATAATAGTCCAAAATAGTTGGCTATTTTAAATTATACACAAACTTTTATGGACACCCTGTATTAGCAAATCTCCCATAAACTAGAGACACACTGAATACATTACTGCCTTTTAGATGTAAGAGATAGCAAACCCCTGATGTTAGTTATTAATTTTGTAACCAGATTATGTGTCATGTGAAATTCCATGTTGATTTGCTTTGTTTAGGTTTTCAAATTTTCCTGCCACTTTTGTGTTCATACTAGCCTGCCAGGCAAAATACACACACATTTGAATTAGCATGTAGAAAATAAAATTTGCAATGTGAAAACATTATTTGCTTTGACTGTCTGTTAAATATTGGAGATAAAATGTCCCTCATGGAGTTAAGTAAACATTTATTGATTGTTAAATTTCAGTAATTAGTTTTTGCAATGAAAATTTTAAAAGTCAGTTTGAATTCTTTAAGTCCTACCTAATGGCTTAGTCAGGTATAAAAATACTATAGTAATAAATAGTAATCATTACTTGAATGTATCTTGTTGTTAGTTCATAGATGCTCTTTCAAATATTATTGATAGAACTTTCTACAATAATTTAATAATTTATTTGGTTTGGTAAATTATCACATACTGTGTTAGTTGTCAGACCAGTGACTTAGTTATTAGATCATGTTTTTCAATCTGTTTTGTTTTCATTGATGGACTGATTTGTACTGTGGAATACATTCAATCTTTGACCAATATAAAATAGAAACCAGAACAGTAGAGCTGAAGTCTCCTAAAATCATATATGAAAGAGCACCTAAGCACAAGCTATTTGGGGAAAACTTAGAATTAATTCCAGTTCTAGATCTTTTGACTATTTATACCCTTGTCTTTTCAGTTTTTAAATGATAACAATAATGCATACCTCAAACCTTAGTGCCGCTGCAGGTTTAAAAAGACAAATAGCAAAAAATACTATGAGGTGTTATATAAATAAATATTAGCATTAGTAGTGTCCCATTAGAAATAGTATAATAATAAGAATTCACTATTAGTCAGCCTCTAAATATTCATTGAGTTCTAGAAGGAGCCAGGCACTGTCCTAACAGTTTGGTATACAGCGTCAAACAAAGCAAATAAAGCCTTCTATCAAAAAGCTTACATTAACTGGGAGACAGTTAGGGATACAATCAAGAAACATACAAAAAAAATTACAGTTCTTCAACTAATAATGAATGTTATAAGCTATATTAAATAGCAATATGACCATCTATTGATTTCTATAAAATAAAGATATTTCTGATTTGAATAGTACCACCCAAGATACATCTCTTTGTGTTTTGATGTCCTGCTTTTAATATATCTTTTGCATGTTAGGTATGCATCTTCTTTTTTCTTCATCTAGTCCTGCACATATCTACATAAAGAAATTAATGTTCATATATGAAATTACACACTTTTGTCTTGCTTTTTTCCTGTATTTATAATAGAAGACTTAGAGGACTTTTGACTGCTCATGCCCTGATCACCAAGTGTAACACCAGCCACATTTTAATGAATATCTATGATTAAAACATTTAAAGCAAACATACTTCTTGTAGGATTTATTGGAGAGACAGCTTAAGGATCACGAATAACCCTCCTAACCTCTTTGACCATAGAATATTAGAAGATTTCTTGTTCCTGATTGACCCACTCCCATTGTTTATTATGTAGTTAGAAGGCATCAGTAACACTGAGGAGAGAAAAAAAGAAATGTGATGGCCAGATACAGACATTTAGTGTGATTTGTTAGTGCTCGAGGAAACAAACAGTGAGAAATCCAGTAAAAGAAATAGGATTGAAGTTAGCCAGAAATGAGTCCACTTGCCTGCTGGGAAGATTCACAGCCTAAAAAATAAGCAGTAGAGACCTAATAACTTACCTTAGATAATTAATGTAGAAGAGATGAATAAAAAAGGAAAATAAAACTCTGGTAGTTAATGAATTGTTCAACAATGCATTTGGAAAATAGACATACACAGAAATCAATTGGAATTAGTTATACTTTGCCTTTGAATGATGACTTTGCAATACATCAGTGAGTTGTAAGTGAAGTTAAAATGTGGCCCATTTCTAAGATTTTTATCATAACCTAAAAGTAAATCTAATTTCATTTTTTTTTCTTTTTTATTTGAAACCGCATTTTGGCGACAGGCCTAAGTATGCAGCATTTTTGTCTAATATATCATATTGTTATTTGCATTATCCTTCTTGCATAGAGCTTTAATTGGCCATTAAATTCTTATTAGTAATGGAAACTTCTGTTATGATTTTTAGCAGCTAATATTACAAAAATATTTATTTGTTTAAAAGTTTGCCTCTTCTCCACTGTGCTAGCAACAGTCATTTTGCAGGCTCAGCCCTCCACTTCTCAGAAGGTTTGTACTATAATAAATCTTATTCTGAGATTACAATGCAACCGAAGTTCAATGGAAAGAAAACTTGAGTCCATAAAAATCAAATCTGTAGTGAGAAGATGAGGATAGTCTTGAAAATTGCTACACAGAGAAAATGTAGAGTTGGAGCCCTTTTAAATGTAGAGTTGTTTGGCTCTTTTAAAAAAGTGGTATCTTTAACACTTTCATTAGCAAATAGGAAATTTTAATTGTAGGATTTTTTTTCTAATTAATCTAAGATTAGCTGTTTAAATGAATGATTTTTTTCCCCACTTTGTCTCCCTTCTCAACCGCTTTAAAGATAAGGATTTTTATTTTGCTTTCTAATGATCATGCCCTGAAGCAGAGATTTTATTTTTTTTTTTGAGATAGAGATTTTAAAGGAATACAAAGCACTAAGTTTTTTCTAAAAAAAACAAATAACTCTACTTAGAACCCAAAGCTGAGCAATGTCTAATTAAAATGGCCATTAATTAGAAAATCCCATGCTTATTCTTTAGCCCTCCAATTTATGTGAGTAACTCTGCATTAAGAATGAAAATATCCAAAGTTCAATTATCTGCAAGATAGACTACAGTTCTAATGATTTATATTGTACATGTATCTATGAAATTTTTGAATGCAAAAGTCATTAATTTTAAAAACAAAAAAAGTAAATGTTACCTAACTAAATTTTGTTTTTATATTCATTTGCAAAGTCCATTATTATACTGCAGTCAATCTGAGGGTTAAAGCTAAATTTTCACATGAATATTTTATTTAACACAATATTGTATACTGCTGAATGTGAGTCTTTAATTTGGAATGTCTATTTAACTGGTATGCCAAGTAAATGCTTGCAAGAAAATTTCCTATTCCTACAGTAGTTCTCGACCAAATCTTAGTCAAATTGCTAATGTTGGGATACTTCACTTAAAATTAATATTATTTCACCACAATATAATGGGCCTATGATTTTCATTACTTTTTGATGATGTGCCAATATGTCCCAAAAAGGAAGACAGATCAGAAAATGTAAATGTCTTTAAATATGATGTGGAGGAGTATGTCAAGAAATGAAAGTCAAAGCACCTATTATACTTCTCTACCACTCTGTCAGAGTTATAATGGAATACCAGAGATGAAATAGTCTGAGTTAAATTATTTACTTTTCATAAAACAACAAAAGCTTCAAGTTACATTAATGTGACCCTGTGATTTGTACTAATGGGGTGCAGTGGTAATGGACTGTACATGAAAAAGAAAAAAAAATTACAAATCAGAATGTTAAAGATGAGATTGTCTTTAGCAATTAACTAGTTCAAACTAATCATTTGGTAGAAAAAGTTGAAGCTAACAAAAATTTGGCATCTCATCATCACCCCCGCAAACAGTTGCAATATATCCATCAAGTATTATGTTTTAATCATTGTGCTAAACATGCAACATTTTACAGTCCTGCAAAGTAGAAAACTTGTACTAACTTTTCCAAACTGAGGCTTGAAAAGTTAGTGTAAGTTGTTCAAGGTCACATTGCTGGTGTATGGTGCAACTAGGACACAAAACAGGTCTGCTTGACTAACTTCCATGTCCTAGTTCCTTTCTCACAGTGTTCACTGTTACTTGGGGATTAACGTATGACTGGACCTCCTGATTCTTGCTTTGGCTAATGCACTTATACAAATAATTTCCCTCAAAAAAGCCAGAGTTGAGATGAAGGATATTAAACAAAGCAAAACAATTAAATGCATATATTCAGTCAGTAAGCACCTATGTTAACCTTTATTATAAATATAGTTTAGCTAAAACTGCCATTGTATCTTAATTTTTAAAATTATTTCCAAGCAGACATCAAATAGAGTCATTATCTCTGCTTCTTTCTGTGTAAATTACACTTTTGCCTCTCTGATGGATGCTAAGAGAAAACTGCTTTCTATTAAAAGTAGCCTTACTATGTTTCAGCAATATCACTATGGAAATGTTGAGAGAATCATAACATATTCAGGAAGGATAAAGTCTATTTCTCTCCTACAGGGAAAAATGGTTCGGTTATTTCTTATCATAGTTGCATGAGTTTCAGTGAGATTGAGTCCCATTTACTGACTAGGAAACTGAGGCATTGAAATTCTAAGACTCTTCCTACCGAAAAGCTACAAGGAATGTTATAGGTTATTTAGTCCATCTATCTTATTTTTTGAATGAACAAACAGGTCTAGAATGATTTACAGTTATCTATAAGCCCACAAATCTTGTTAGTGATAGAGTTATTTTGAGAAATCTCATCTCCTAACACGCAGTCTCATCCTGCTCTCACTGAGCTATACTCACTCTCCACAACATTATCACTGTCCCTGTTGCCCTTACACAATGAAGAGCATAGCACTGGTAATCAGAATACCGAGAATCATGTCATTCAGCTGACAAGTAATACTATTTTACAAAGTTTAGAGTTTGGCTTCTCGGAGGCTTGTAGGCAGCACTTCCAAAGTAAAAAGGAAAGTTCTGGGTAGAAATAAATGGAAAGGCTGCAATCCCCAATGCAATTCTGACACTGAACACCCAGAGTTAGATAAGTCAGCAGCCATACTGATCTCACTGCAGATGCTAGCCACTTCAGGGATCTTTGGTCTTCCTCCAGCTGCACTTCCAATCAACTGGCTACAACATTGGGGATTCCCAGAACCATTTCAGGTTTCATAATTTGCTCAAACAATTTAGAAAACTCAGTTCAGCAATATACTTACAATTACCATTATATGATAAAGCGTACAAATCAGGATCAGTCGAAGGAAGAAACACGTATGTCAAGGTCTGAGAGGGTCCTCAGCACAGAGCTTCTGCGTTCTTTCCCCATGAAATCCAGATGTGTCACCCCCAGTCACATCTGTGTGTTTACCAACCAGGAAGGGCACCTGGTGGTCAGTTTCTAGAGTTTTTATGAAGGTTTCATGATGCAGGCATAGTTGACTGAATCACTGGCCATGTGCTGAAAATCAATCTTCCTGACTCGGGAGAGGCAGTTAAGATGTCAGGCTAATAGCATGTGGCTTAACGCTCCAATTCTCTAACTACAGAGTTGGTCTTTCTGGTATAACCAGTCCATACCTTGAGTCATCTCCTCAGGATAATTTCAGATGTAGTTCAAGAGCCCACCCTATACTTCTAAACTTTGGGGATTTTCCTAGTGATGGAAGTATCCCAAGGGTTTAGAAAATTACTCCCAGGAACCACGCACAAAGACCAGAGAAATTTATCTATCTATCTATCTATCTATCTATCTATCTATCTATCTATCTATCTACCTACCTACCTACCTACCTACCTACCTATCCATCCATCCATCTTCAACAATTATGTTCATGTACATGCTGGATGGATGTGTTTTTCTTCCCCCCTCCTCAAAGAAAACCTACTGTGCTGAGAAGTCATACTCCTTGACATATGGTCATCCTAATAAAGGGCAAGTAGGATTCCTTGCACCGCAGGCTATTATATATACAATTAAGCTCTCTTTTCATTATTAAGGGTCCAAAATTATGAAAACCTCAGTAAATTTTCTGAGTAAGAAATAAAGGGACAGATAAGTTGCATTTAGTAATTGTCATACACATCATTTAAAAACCAAAATTTGGAAGGCAAGAAAAGGCACCACTGTGGCTTCGATCTCTGCTCCGCACCTGACACGTGATGCTAAAGCCGCTGCAAGAGACAGAGAAGAATCTGGTTTGAACCCCAAGGGGAGCCAAGGGCGCGTGCTCTTCTGGTTTCCTGGACCTGCCCCCACCTGAAGAAATGATTGGTGGATTGGCTCCAAGTAACAGTGTATGTGTCCAACTTGCCTTTTTTCTGACGCACAGTAACTCATACAGAATATTTTCCAAGTACAGCAAAGTTGTAAAGGTTACTGTAATGAAAGATATGAGGAAGAGTAAAGGAGTTGTGCTTGTTTTATTTTTGTATAAAGACTCTGCACAAAACTATAAGAGGGCATTAAACAACAAACAATTATTTGGTAGAATGACAAAAGCGAGCATTGGTATTGACAATAGAAGAGCTTCATCTGAAGGTGAAACTGCTTTGATAAATCTAAGTGTTATGAATGCAGGGAAAATAGACGTTTAAGTTATGCCTGTCCTAAAAATATGCTTGGAGAACCTGAACCTCCAAAGAAGAAAGGAAAATGAAAAAAAAGAAAATTCCTGAATCCAATGAAGAAATTGAGGAAGGAGAAGAAAGTGAAGTTGAAAGGGAAAGACCCTTTGGCAGCTTCAGTCAGGCCATCACATTCCAGCAAGCCAAAACTGAAGAGGAGTGAAGAAAATGGAAACCCATGCCCGAGCCCACAGGTTCGAGACCAGCCTGAGTAAGAGTAAGACCCTGTCCCTAAAAATATCCGGGCATTGTGGTGGGCACCTCTAGTCTCAGATACCTGGGAGGCTGAGGCAAGAGAATAGCTTAAGCCCAAGAGTTTGAGGTTGCTGTAAGCTGTGATGTCACAGCACTCTACAGAGGGTGACATAGTGAGACAGGAAGGCAGGAAGGCAGGAAGGCAGGAAGGAAGGAAGGAAGGAAGGAAGGGGAGAAAGAGAAAGAGAGAAAGAGTAAGACAGAAGAAACCCAGTTCAGGGGACCCCTCAACAACAGATGATTCAAGATACCCAAAGATAAAGAGAAGCAACTATTTCAGTGATAAGGAAGAACCTAGTGATTAAAATTATATTTTTTATGTAAATGTAATTAAAATTTTCAAAATCTTGGAGCACAAACTTCCGTTGGGGGCTGCAGATTACTATGGAATTTGAGCATATGAATACTTAATGCAAAATAGTTTTTTTACTATAAAATAGTTGTAGGAAATTAAAACATAATTTTAAAGTATCATATTTCTATTTGGCTTTAGCATGCTAATAAAAATCAAAGTTTGCTAATAACAATCTTGAAAAGAGCTAATTTCCAAGGAAAAGGGTAGTTATTCAAAGGATTTGAGAAATCCATTATAAAAAGTTTCATTTGTGTCTGACTGGTTTACATGAAGACTTTTAAAACAAATTTAATTTTTAAAACAAAACATCACCAAGACTGAAAAGTTAAGTGGTTTATTATTAATAGTATTAATAAACTGTTCAAGTGAATGTTGCCATTAAAAAAATTGACAAATTTAATTCCTACTCACAAATAACCCTTCAACCACCAAAAAAGAAAAAAAGGAGCATGAATCTGAAAGAATCCATTAACTGAGAACATTGCAAAAATCCTACCACTTAACAGACTGTAAAAAGCTTCCAAATACACTTAATTATAGTCCATAGTTCTTACTTGTGCTTAAAATCTCCACAGTAGGACAACCCTAAAATTCATGTAGTTATGAATTATTGTTGTGGCCATATCAAAATGCAGTCTTGATAGAATTGGGAAAATTTACTTACTTGACAAATATCTGTGGTCAGACAATTAAGTTTGAGAACTCATCCTAGAAAAAGTGCTTCCCTTTTTCACTGAGGCTGAGGGGTGTATTTCAAAGGTGGCCGTAGTGCTATCCAGTAATGAACTATGTAATACTTTTTCTAGGATGACTTTGTGAACTTAACTATCCAACATCAGATAACTTCTAGAAGTTTTGTGCTTATAGAAAAAGAAAAAAAATCAAAATTTAAGAAGGGGGCAGAGGAGGAGGGAAAAAGAAAGAGAAAGGGAGTTTGGTTAAACTCTCACTTCATAAGTACAATGAAGGATTATATAGCATGCTATCTGGGTGAAGGGCTCAACTACAACTTGGACTTTTACCTAATGAATGCAAACAATGCAACCTACATGTTTGTACCCATATAAAAATATAAAATAAAATTAATTAATAAAAATTAGAAAAAATAAAAAAGTTATAAATTTCTAAATCAGAATGTGACCAAAATTTTTAATACCCTTACACCAACTACTTACTCAAAAATTATGCCACATTTAAGTAAGCAAACAGCAGATTCATTTAAAGGACTCAGCAGGATGCTCATAAAACAAAACAAAACATACAAGAACAACAAGAAAACAAACAAAAGACAAAGCAACCTATTAGAATTCTGGTTTCAGTCATCAGGAAAATTTTTACTTGATCACATCTGTTCTTTGTGTTACATCAATAGCCATTGTCATTAATACACCAAACAGATTCCTCTCTACAAAGAACTGTGGGTTTCATTGAAGGCCAACCATCTTTTAAATATATTTATTTAAAATGTTTTAGAAGCACCTGTGGGAGTAGAATTGGGTGGAACTTTCTGACTTTTTACTTATTTCTAGTTAATTTCATATGGAGTCAATTTTTAGTTCTTTATTGGAGTGATATATGAGGAAAGATAGGGTCCGTTATGAGCATTTAGAAGTACTGTTTGTCCTCTTGCTATGGGGCCACCTAATTGGAATACTAAAGATGAACCTTGGCATTTCCTTTAGGCACATATGATTCTGCATGTGTAGGCATTCCCCTAGCCACTGGACCTATGCAGAAGTTATGAGCATGAATAAGCCACGGAAACATCCTGTATGTAACATACTATTCTATATACATTTTATATTGTCCATTCTTACTGGGTTTGAGATTTTCAACATCATTTTAGGAGAATAAATTCAACATTTATTTTTTTAAAAAATACATTTTATAATTTTAAGACTATTGAAAATACCAGGTAAATGAAAATCAGTACCACTTTACCTTCACTAGGATGGCTAACATAAAAAAAAAGACAGATAACCATTAGAGAGAATATGGAGAAATTGAACCTTCAGACAATGCTACTGGAAATGTAAAATGGGGCAATGCTTTAGAAAACAGCCTAGCACTTTATTAAAATATTTAAACATGGAAATATCACATGACCCAGCAATTCCACTCCCAGTATGTACAGAAGATAAATAAAAATGTATGTTAACAAAAAATGTAATGAAAATGTTCATTATTATTCATAGTGAACGGAAAGTGGGAAAAATCTACATGTTCATCTACTGATGAATAGATATATAAAATGTGCTCTGTCCACACACTGAAGTATTATTGAAATACTTAGTGAAAGGGATTGGCATACTGGTATGATACAGTATGAATGAACCTTAAAAACATTACACAAAGTGAAAAAGAAAGCAGATATTAAACATTATATATTTCATGATTCTATCATATGAAATGTTCAGAATAGGCAAGAAAGACAGAAAGTGATGGAGAAGGCTGGAAAAGGGTTGGAGGAGTATGAATGGGTAGGGGATTTTTTGGCAGGTGATGAAAGGTTTCGATCATTGACAATTGAATATACTATGAATACACTAAACATTGGATTCTATACTTAACTGGGTGAATTGTACAGTATGTGAATTATATTCCAGTAAAGCTCTTTTTTAATTAGAAATACTTTCTGCAATGTTATTTTAGAATTAATTGATACTAAGTTTGACCTTGTCTTCTTTCATAATGCATTTCAGCATAAGAGGCAAAGTGGATAATAAATCAAAAGGAGAGGACAATGAAAATGAAGGTGGATAAATAATTAAATCCTCAAATAGTGGTAAAATAAAAGAACCACATGAAATGACACTTGCCATTGTGTAGATACTGATTAGGTTAAAAAATAAAACTTCAGCCTTAGCTGTACAGAAGCTTCTGAGTTTAATTAAGTCCCATTTGTTTATTTTTGTTGTTCTTGCAATTGCCATGGCAGAAAAGAGTCCTTTTTGAAATTTTACTTTGAGTCAGTGGTCCTTATCTCGCCCCATATCAGTTTGAGGTTGCTGTGAGCTATGAAGCTACGGTACTCTACTGAGGGTGACAAAGTGAGACTCTGTCTCAAAAATAAATAAATAAATAAACAAATAAAACAGTAGGTAAGATTATAGCCTAACAGCTTCTATCAGTCTTTATTTTTGTTATAAAGCCTCCCATGGATGTAAAAATATTAAATAAAATTTGTATATTCTCTCTTGTTAATCCGTCTTATGCTAATTTAGTTCTCAGGCCCAACCATAGAACCTCAGAGGATAGAAGGAAGTTTTTCTTCTCCTACAGTGCACTCTACGAGGAAATCTAGGTACTGAGTTCCATGCTCCTTAATGTATCTGTCTGCTAACAGAATACCCTCTCCCTGCACCTTATCTGCAAGTTGCTCTCATTCACGGAAAGCTTCCCCTCCTGGCTCACCAGCTCCCTGTCTACTGCAGGACACCCTTCTGGGTGAGGTCGACATTCACAAATACAGTTGTCCTTCAGCATCTGTGGCGGATTGGCTTCAGGACCCCTCAGGAAACCAAAATGCACACGTGCTCAAGTCCCTTATATAAAATGGTGTAGTATTTGCATATAATCTCTAGATTACTTACACTACCTAACACAATGTAAGTGCTATATAAATAGTTGTTACACTGCATTGCCTTTTCATTTCATATTTTTATTATTGCATTGTTCTTTTGCATTTTTATTTCTTCGAATACTTTCCATCTGTGGTTGGTCAACACTGTGGCAACCGCAGGATGACGGTATAACCTCCCAACACCCAGCATCTCCAAAACTCCTCATGCCACCCTTTTTCTTTGAGACAGAGTCTCACTTTGTCACCCTTGGTAGAGTGCAGTGGCATCACAGCTCACTTCAACCTCAAACTCTTGGGCTTAAGTGATTCTCTTGCCTCAGCCTCTGAAGTAGCTGGAACTTCAAAGTGCCTGCCCCAACACCTGGCTATTTTGTTGTTGTGGTTGTTGTTGCAGTGTCATTGTTGTTTAGCTGGTCCGGTCTCATCCCACCCATTTCTATCTCTCATCTTTGTCAGCTCCTAAGTCCTGGCTGGACCCTGTAATCTTCTGAGATCATTGGGAAGATTTATATA
This sequence comes from Arctocebus calabarensis, assembly GCA_963573935.1. Lineage (NCBI taxonomy): Eukaryota > Metazoa > Chordata > Mammalia > Primates > Lorisidae > Arctocebus > Arctocebus calabarensis. The sequence goes on from CAUYON010143990.1 coordinate 22,757, forward strand.
TTTTTTCTTATAAATTTGCTATAATCTTTCAAAATGAAGTATAATGCACATAGCTGTAGCGTATTCATCTCATATGTGTACAGCTTAATTATCTCAAAGTAACCATATCTGAATAACTGAATCAAGAAATAGATACCCAAACCATAGATTTTGTAAATTTCCTTTATTAGGTTAAGGAAGTTTCCCTCTATTTCCAATTTTGTTATGAATGTGCAGGATTTTATCAAATGGTTTTATCTATGAAGTGATCATCAGCCTTTTTTCCCTTTTATTAATGTGTGAATTACACAGATTCTGAATGTTAAATTAACATTGCATTTTCTGGAATGAACCCAACTTGGTCATGATGTAGTATCCTTTTTGCATGTTGCTGGGTTTGGCTTAGTAGTATTTTGGAAGGCAACTATGTTCACCAGTGCTATGCTTGTTTACTACTATTTTGTTTAAAATTTTTACATCTATGTTCATGAGTAACATGGGCTTATAATTTACCTTTCTTATAATATCTTTGTTGGGGTTCAGCATCAGACTATGTCAGCCCAAGTAAGGACTTGGATTTTATTTTGAATGAGAGAGAAAACTATTTGAGTTTCTTTTTTTCTTTTTTTTTTTTTCCTGAGACAGAGTCTCAAGCTGTCACCCTGGGTAGAGTGCTGTGACTTCACAGCTCACAGCAACCTCGAACTCTTGGGCTTAAGTGATTCTCTTGCCCCAGCCTCCCAAGCAGCTGAGACTGCAGGTGCCCGCCACAATGCCCCGCTATTTTTTGTTGCAGTTATTGTTTTAGCTGGCCTGGGCTGAGTTCGAACCCGCCAGCTTCAGTGTATGTGGCTGGTGTCCTATCCACTGAGCTACAAGCGCCACCTTATTTGAGTTTTTTACATGTGCTAATGTGGAAAAAATTTCATATACTACTAAGAAGAAAAGAAGGCAGTTTATCAAACAGTGTATAGAATAAGATCGTTTTGTGTAAATTGAAAAGTTTTGTGTAAATTGAAAAGTTTTGTGTGTGTGTTGCCCTTTTTTAGTCACTATAACTGAAACTAACAACTGTTGACAATTGATGTCAACCGAGTGATGAAGGAGGGAGATTTTTTCATTTTATCCCCTTTTGTATTGTTTGACATTTAACACATGCATGCAAGCATTCATTACTTTTATTAGAAAAATAAAAAGAAGAGAAAGTATCACATTGGAAAAGAGGAAACAAAAGCACTTTTTTGACCCTAAAAAAATCTTTTTTGGGGGGGGGACAGACTCTTAAGCTGTCACCCTGCATAGAGACAGCTATGACTCTGTGGCATCATAGTTCACAGCAACCTCCAACTTGGGCTCATGTGATCCTCTTGCCTCAGTTTTTCTATTTTTAGTAGAGACAGGGGTCTCACTTTTGCTGAGGCTGGTCTCAAACTCGCAAGCTCAAGCAATCCACCTGCCTCGGCCTCCCAGAGTGCTAGAATTACAGGTGTGAGCCATTGCGCCTGGCTGACCCTAAAAATCCTCTCCCAGCTGGAGGCGTGGTGTGCAGTAGATAGTGCCTGGTTCAATGACTGACAAGTGGGCCTTCTTTCCGAAGCTCAGTTCCTCATCCATCAAGTGAGGAGGAGATACTGTCCACCTCAAGGTGGTGTGAAGACTGTCTGTTACTGTGCTTGGCACACGGTCCTGATTCAGTAAGTGGGGCTTCTCCAGGCAGCAGGAGCTGCAGAGTCACAAAACTCTTGTGGGTATGCAGCAGTGTGTGTGAGGACAGATAGCGGCTGTGAGGCAGAGAAGGTGACTGGGGGTCAAATCAGGAGACGAGGGAAATGGGTCGGAGAAAAGAAAGAACTCAGGACTCTCCTGTTCCCTTGACTTATGCCTCAGAAAGAACTAGACCTTAGTAGGGGCTGCCTGAGGTGCTGGGCAGAGATCTCAGACTGACACAATATCTCGTTGCTGTAACAAAAAACCCGAGACTGGGTAATTTATAAAGAACAGACCCAGAGGCTGGGAAGTTCAAGACCAAGATGCTGGCAGGTTTGGTGTCTAGTGAGGGCGCCTTGCTCATAGATAGTGCTATCTACGTGTCCTCACTTGGTAGACAGGCAGAAGCACAAATGGAGATGCTGATGGATAGTTCTTCTAGCCATTTTATAAAACTGCTAATCCCAGCTGGGTACCATGGTTCATGCCCGTCATCCCAGTGTTTTGGGAGGCCCGGATGGGAGGACTGCTTGAGCCTAGGAGTTGGAGATCATCCTGAGCAACACAGCAAGACTCTACCTCTTTGAAAAAAATTGCTTTGTGATCCTAGCACTCTAGGAGGTCAAGGTGGGTGGATTGCTTGAGCTCAGGAGTTCAAGAACAGCCTGAGCAAGAGCAAGACCCTGTCACTACTAAAAAAAAAAAAATGGAAAAATTAACCAGTTGTTGTGGCAGGTGCCTGCAGTCCCAGCTACTTGGGAGGCTAAGACAGGAGGATTGCTTGAACCCAGGAGTTTGGGGGTTGCTGTGAGCTAGGCTGATGCCATAGCACTCAGCCTGGCAACAGAGTAAGACTCTGTCTCAAAAAACAACAACAACAAAGATTGGTAATCCTATTTGCCCATTCATGAGGGTTCTACTTCATGACTTCATGTGTTCCTAAAGGCGCCACCTCATCTCGGCTCCTGTAGCACAGTGGTTACTGCGCCAGCCACATGCACTAAGGCTGGCAGGTTCGAACCCAGCCCGGGCCTGCTAAACAATAATGACAACTGCAACAAAAAAATAGCCAGGCGTTTTGGTGGGTTCCTGTAGTCTCAGCTACTTGGGAAGCTGAAGCAAGAGAATCACTTAAGCCTAAGAGTTTGAGGTTGCTGTGAGCTGTGACGCTACAGCACTCTACCAAGGGTGACATAGCGAGACTCTGTCTCAAAAAAATAAAAAAAGAAAAGAAAGGAATAAAGGCTCCATCTCTTATTACAGTGGCAGTTAAGTTTTTGCATATGAAATTAGGGGACACATGTAAACCATAGCACACAAAGAGAAAGATCCTCAGTCTGGACCCAGAGGAAGTTTTCAGTTGGAGCACTTGGAGACAATTTGGTACACAAGGGACGTCAAAGAAAATTCTGGTCGTCATGGGCATGTGTGTGTGTGTGTAAGCTGTGACCACAGAAATAAATCATTCCTAAGGTCTTACAATTTGCAGTAAGGGAAAAGAGTGATGCTGAATTCCCCAGAGGACTGACTGTCAGTGTCAACATGCAATCTAATTTGCATGTTCATTAATTAAAACTCTAAAGATTGTAAAACAGAGCTGAAGCATAAAATAGATCCCAGGACTATTTTCAAAGAGATCACGTTCACCACATTTGTGTCTTGATGAGTAGGGGCAGAAGCGGTTCCTTGACCATGCACGCCCTTGTCTTAGATATCTTGGGAGACACGGCCACTGAGTCTTTCCTTACCTGCCAATGGGGATAACAGACTAAGAGAACATACCTCACAGGGTCAATGCGAAGATTAAAAGAGTTAGTACGTGAGAAGCTGTCAACAACTTTGAGATCTAGCAAGTGCTCGATTAAGGTCAATTACGAGGTTGATAAGAAGCAGGAAGAGGAAGAAGCGTTTCTTCTGACCAGATTGTGGTCGTCAGTCGTACCTGACGTGTAATCACGTGAATCATGTTAATTATATTTTGGGAAAAAATCGCTCAGGATGTTCTCTCTGCCCAGAATGTGCTTCCTCCCAACTCTTCACACCTAATCCTAACCATCTTTTGAGCCTCAGCTCAGACGCATGCCAGAAGTTGCATTCTCCTTTCTCCAACTCCCGAACTTCGAGTGGTTGTTCTTCTTGTGGCTCTTCCCCCTCTGCGTTAGCTATTCACGCCGTGTCTCCTCCCACAGACTATGAGCATCTGGAGAAGCCATTACCGAGTCATCAGACTTGTCTCACCAAATTGCCTGAATTAGGCGCCTCTATGGCTCCTCATTGGCCCAAAGCCTGCGAGTAGTAAGGTCTCTCTCTGTGCCAGGCATGGGAGACACCAATATTACCATTTTTATTTTTTGAGACAGAGTCTCAAGCCGTCACCCTAGATAGAGTGCTGTGGTGTCACTGCTCACAGCAACCGCAAACTCTGAGGCTTAAGCGATTCTCTTCACTCATCCTCCCAAGTAGCTGGGACTACAGGTACCCCCTGCAACGCCTGGCTATTTTTTGTTGCGGTCGTTGTTGTTTTAGCTGGCCCAGGCCAAGTTCAAACCACCAGCCTCAGTGTATGTGGCCAGTGTCCTACCCACTGAGCTACGGGCTCCGCCAATATCATCATTACTGAGCAGAAAAACCAACAGCCATTCTGATCACAAATGAGTCGTACTTATTTGTAAGAATTGTGAGGGGTCTCTGATAGGCTGCCCTGATGGATTTCCATGAGCATTTTCCTCCTGCTTGTCAGGGCACACCACATCTTCTGGGGGCCTCTTGCTCCCTGACGTGGAATCAGTGGGGAGATTTGGTGTAGGCCTCCCTAGCCTCAACACAGAGTGCACTGGCTCAGCTGTTAGGCCAGAATGAGGCTGGGCACATTGGGCTTGACTTAGAGACTCTCCTCAGCTCCAACTGCCACCCTTCTAACTGTCGCTCAGAACCTCGCCTCAGCCCCAGCACCTGCCTGGGCTTCGGACGGCTGCTGGCTCTGGAGCTGGGAGAGCTTTCTGAGGACCAGGTTAAAGCTTCCCTGGGTGATTCAGGCACCCGCCAAAACCCAGTTACCTTTAGTTTTCCTTTCTGTTTTTGAGCACTTTGATCATTTTGTTGCCTCTCCTCCTTCTGATTGCAGGTCACTAGGCAGGAAACCAACTTGGTTATTTGAGCATCTTTTAAATGCTTCTCAGCTTGTTGTGAAGACAGCTTTCCTCGGAGGAGTGCCAAACTTTACCAAAAAGAGACATATTTCTTTTTCTCTTCAAAATGTAAATATCTTCTTGTTATTATATAAGTAATAAATGCTCATTAGAAATATACAATTGGGAGGGTGGTCCCCAACTGGGTGGTGGTAGAGATAATCATATTAACAGTTTGTAGCATTAGTCCAGTCTCTAGGACTGCGAATGTAAAGCATGAATCCAGCCTTCCTAAATATTATTCTCTAAGCTTTTTATTTTTGTTTTATTTTTTAAAATTTCATATTACTGTGAGAGTGCAGATGATCAGGTTACATTGTTAGGTAGAGTCCTAAGCTTACTTTTAACATTCAAAAGTGTGTAATAGTGAACTTTCCACATTAATCCATAATATCTCTTTTTTCCTATGTCCAATTCACTGTGCCCCTGCTGATGGATATTTAGACTGCTTTAGATTTTTGCAGTTACAAGGAATGATGCAGTGAACTTCCTTATACATGTATCTTTGTCTATTTTTCTAAGTATGTTTATGGGGGAAAGTTCTGAAATGTGGCCGGGCAAAGTGGCTCATGCCTAATCCCAGCACTCTGAGAAGCTGAGGAGGGAGGATTGCTTGAGGCCAGGAGTTCAAGACCAGCTTGAGAAAGAATGAGATCCCATCGCTACTAAAAATTAGCCGGGCATTGTGGCAGGTGCCTGTAGTCCCGCTATTCAGGAGGCTGAGGCAGAGGGGTCACTTGATCCAGGAGTTTGAGATTGCTGTGAGCTAGGCTGACTACCACACTCTAGCCTGGAGTAACAAAAAAAGACTATCTCAAAAAAAAAAAAGTTTTTTTCTTTTTAAATGTAACCGTTGGATCTAAAGTAATACACACTTTGAGTTTTGATAGATGATGCTAAATTGCCACCTGCCAAAAGTTAATGCACCCGTGGGGCTATCCCAGAGCTAACATACCCACTAGTCACAGGGCCCAGGGTCTGGGACGGTTTTAGGAGCAATGAAAGTATTATAAATTTTTTAAAAATCAGGAGGAAAAATATAATTTAATAATAAATATATAGTATATAATGAATCCAGCCTGGATTATATGCATTTTTTAAAATACCAATGCAGTCATAAAATACAATTTTTAATAGTTTCGTGGAAGAGGGCATGAGGGCAAATGTGTGCAGGGCCCATGAAAGTCACGATGTGGCCCTGGAGTATCTATTTCTTTATACCCTTGGAACTCTGAGAATTATCTTTATAATCTTTGCCAGTCTTTTATGCAAAAAATGACATTGCACTATTATTTTTGCTTGCAATTCTTTGGTTATTTGTGCAGTGTTGTCTCCTCCTAAATTTACTGACCATTTAAATTGCCTTTATGGCTCGGCGCCTGTGGCTCAGCGGGCTAAGGCGCCAGCCACGTACACCTAAGCTTGCGGGTTCGAATCCAGCCCGGGCCCGCCAAACAATAATGACGGCTGCAACCAAAAACTGGCTGGGCGTTGTGGCGGGCGCCTGTAGTCCCAGCCACAGGGAGGCGGAGACAAGAGACTTGGCTTGAGCCCAGGAATTGGAGGTTGCTGTGAGCTGTAATGCCACAGCACTCTATCCAGGGTGACAGCTTGAGGATCCCTCTCAAAAAAATAAATAAATAAATAAATAAATTGCCTTTATGAACTCTCTGTATATGTTTTCTCATCCTTTTGCTAGGTTGCCCATCTTTTCCTCCTTAAAGTTCTTTTTATGGTATAGTTAACTATTAGACATATCTTCTTGACAATTTTGTATTTCACATATATTGGTATCCTTTGTAATGGCATCTAAAGTGTTCCTGTACTCCACACCTGCCAAGCATTTCTTTCATGGTATCATTCTTACAAAAGTTTATGTAAATATTCTTGTATTTTCTTGTAGAATATCTATGGCTGTTATAAGTTTTGATAATGTTTTTAGTTCACCTGGGATGCATTTTTGTCTAAGATGTGAAGTACCTATTAGACTCTTTGTTTTCCAAGTTCATAGTTAATTGTTCTAACATTGTGGGACAAAATTTGCAACCCCTCCTTTATGAAATGTTAAATTCTCATATAGACATCATTATTGAATCTCTTCTAGCCTACTGATCCCTTTATCTCTTGCCACAATATTACCATAATTTTAATTATAAGGTTCTGTGACATTTTGATTTTGTATAAAGTGTACCACCAGTCCTTTCCGTATAATCCTTTACTTTCATTTTTTTTCTTGATTATTCTTACACACTTGCTCTTTCTGATAAACTTCAGAGCTACATTTTCAATTCATTCAATCTGAAGGATTTTGAAAATTCAGAGGTTAATCTGAGGGGAAGGAGCATCTTTACCACACAGCACTTGCTTCTCCAAGAGCCTGGACCCAGGCGTGGGGAACCTGTAGCTTCAAGGCCATCATATGGCCTTCTGGATCCTTGAGTGAGGCCTTTTGACTGTATCCAAATTTCACAGAACAAATCCTACTCCTAGCACTCTGGCAGGTCAAAGCAGGTAGATTGCCTGAGCTCAGTGTTCGAGACCAGCCTGAGCAAAGCGAGACCCCAATCTCTACTAAAAACAGAAAAACTAGCCAGGTGTTAAGTTGGGTGCCTGTAGTCCCAGCTACTCAGGAGGCTGAGGCAAGAGAGGATTGCTTAAGCCCAAGAGTTTGATGTTACTGTGAGCTATGATGCCACAGCACTCTACCCAGGCCAACAGAGTGAGACTCTGTCTAAAAAAAAAAAAAAATAGAAAGAAAGAAGGAAAAGAAAAAAGAGATTTATTCTGTGCAGTTTGGATTTGGTGGAGGAGCTGCACTTGTGGGTCTAGAGCAGTGGTTCTCAACCTTCCTAACGCCGCGACCCTTTGATACAGTTCCTCATGTCTTGTTTTGTTTTGTTTTTGAGACAGAGCCTCAAGCTGTCACCCTGGATAGAGTGCTGTGGCATCACAGCTCACAGCAACCTCCAATTCCTGGGCTCAAGCGAGTCTCCTGCCTCCGCCTCCCAAGTGGCTGGGACCACAGGCGCCCGCCACAACGCCTGGCCATTTTTTGGTTGCAGCTGTCATTGTTGTTTGGTGGGCCCAGG
>CAUYON010143991.1:0-13324 GCA_963573935.1 Arctocebus calabarensis
TAAGGCGCCAGCCATGTACACCTGAGCTGGCGGGTTCGAATCCAGCCCGGGCCCGCCAAACAACAATGACGGCTGCAACCAAAAAATGGCCGGGCATTGTGGCGGGCGCCTGTAGTCCCAGCTACTTGGGAGGCAGAGGCAAGAGACTCACTTGAGCCCAGGAATTAGAGGTTGCTGTGAGCTGTGACACCACAGCACTCTATCCAGGGTGACGGCTTGAGACTCTGTCTCAAAAAAAAAAAAAGAAAAAATATTCTGATGGCAGAGGCTTCTGAGTTAGTTCAATTAGATTTAATTCCTAATAACAACTATTGGTTGCTGAGCAATATTCTTCATTTCCTTAAGACAAAGAAGTTGGCAACTACAAAGAATCAGGAGTCAGAATGGTTTTGGAGTTTTAAAGAGTGATAATGGAAGCAAAAAGACAATGAAGTATGCCTTTAAACTTCTAATAGAGAACGATTTACAACCTAGAATTCTATACCCTGTTAAAACTAGCCATAAATTGTAAGGGGTAAAATAAAGGCATTTTGAGATATTCAAAGTGTTAAAAACTTTATCTCTTGTACTGATCCTTAAGAAGCTTCTGGAAGATTTACATCACTAAAATAAGAGAATAAACCAACAAAAAGATAGGAGATTCAATGCAAGGAAGTGGCAAAATAAATATTTGGAAGTGAAGTGAAGGAAACCTGAGGATGACATTTCTGCACTAGAAATGGATAGAAACTACTAGAGTCTTAACTGGAGCAGAATGAATTGAGAGACAAATGTATTACAAGTTGCCATTTCCAAGATACCAGGTGCCTGTGAAATATACTTTTTACCTGACCCAGAGTCAAGTAATTCTGGCCCAGATTTTTGTACACGGCTTGCCTGGACCATGAACTAATAAATATCCTGAACATCCTTTCATGCCTTGTTGCCTGAATTAGATACGAAAATTCATTTGACACTCTGGATGTTTTCTGCCTTCTTCTACACCTGAGAATTGGAGGTAGGTCATGATGGGTCTGAAGGTAGATCAAAATGGGTCTTTCTCTCTGCTGGTGTCTGAAACTGCCCTGTACTATTGATTCATCTCCATCAGATGTCCAAAATGTGGTCATCCTTCTGTTTTTCAGTACACATGCACGATCTTGCCCACTGACTTCTCTAGAAAAAAAGCTCTTGATAACCTTTTGGAAATACTGAAGTAGATCTAGAGACTTTGTTTAGTCATCATCTAATAGTGAAAATATTCCTCCCCCCCTTTTTTTTAGGTACATGGCTTTAATGTAAGACATAAAACTTAGAAGAAAACAAAGGGCAGAAGCTTCATGATGTTGAAAGCATGTCTCAAAGAGATACTTGTACACCCATGTTCATAGCAGCATTATTCACAACAGCTCCAATGTGGAAATGACCCAAGTATCCATCAGGGGATGAATGGACAAAGTATGGTATGACCAGACAATGCAGTATTATTCAGCCTGAGAAAGAAGGGAAATTCTGACTGGGGCACAACGCAGAAGGACCTTGAGGACATTCTGCTAAGTGAAATAAACCAGTCACAAAAAGACAAACACTATGTGATTCCACTGACGTGAGATACTTGGAGTGGTCAAAATCATAGAGATGGACAGTGGAATAGTGATTTCCAGGGCGGGGGGAGGGGACAAGAGGGAGTAACTGTGTTTTTTTTTTTTTTTTTTGAGATAGAGTTTCACTCTGTTGCCTTGGGTAGAGTGCTGTGGCATCACAGCTCACAGCAACCTCAAACTCCTGGGATCAAGCAATTCTGCTGCCTCAGCCTCCCAAGCAGTTGGGACCACAGCCCCCCCCCCAATGCTAGCCTATCTTTTAGAGATGGGGTCTTGCTCTTGCTCAGGCTGGTGTTGAACTCATGAACTCAAGCAGTCTACCCTCCTCAGCCTCCCAGAGAGCCAGGATTATAGGAGTGAGCCACTGTGTTGGGCCTGGGTCGTAGCTGTTCCTCCTCCCCCTTTTTAATATAGTCAGCTTTGTGGTTGCTACTCATCTTTAAAAAACTATATATAGGCTCAGTGTCCATAGCTAAGTGGTTAGGGTGCTGGCCACATACATGGAGGCTGGCGGGTTTGGACCCAGCCTGGACCTGCTAAACAATGACAACTGCAGCAAGAAAATGGCCCACCACAAAGGGCCATTTGTGGTGGGCACCTATAGTTGCAGCTACTTGGGAGGCTGAGGCAAGAGAATCGCTTAAGCCCAAGAGTATGAGGTTGCTGTGAGCTGTGACACCATGGCAGTCTACTGAGGGTGACATAGTGAGACTTTGTCTCAAAACAAACAAACGAACAACTGTATATATATATGCACATACACGTATAAAATGTATATCCATAGCATAGTTTGTATTCTAGTTGTGTTAATATTCACATAACATAAATTTACCATTTGAATTATTTTAAAGGGTATAATTCAGTGGCATAGAGTATAATCACAATGCTGTATGCTATAATCATTATCTTGTTCAGAGAACTTTCATCACCCTAAAAGGAATTATTCTATCCACCGAGGAGTCATTCCCCATTCTCCTTCCTCTTAACCCTGGCAACCACCAATCTGATTTCTGTCTCTGTGGATTTGCCTATTTTGAGTAATTTATATAAATGGAATCATAAAATAGGTGGTCTTTTGTGCCTGGATTTTATTATTTAGCATATTGTTTTTGAGGTTTACCTATGTTGTATTATGGATAAGTGCTTACTTACTTACTTTATTTATTTATTTATTTGTTTATTTATTTATAGACAGAGCCTCAAGCTGTCACCCTGGATAGAGTGTTGTGGCATCACAGCTCACAGCAACCTCCAATTCCTGGGCTCAAGCGAGTCTCTTGCCTCCGCCTCCCAAGTAGCTGGTACAACAGGCACCCACCACAACACCTGGTCATTTTTTTGGTTGCAACCGTCATTGTTGTTTGACGGGCCCGGGCTGGATTCGAACCCACCAGCTCAGGTGTACATGGCTGGCGCCTTAGCCTGTTGAGCCACAGGCGCTGAGCCGAGTGCTTAATTTATTATGACTGAATACTTTTACATCATTAAGATACCACATTTTAAAATACCAGGTCGCTGAGGCTGGAAGTGGCCTTAGAGTCCTGTGGGCAGAGATGAAGTCAGCGGTGGACGAGATGTTCCCCGAGGGTGGTGGACCGTAAGTGGGCCTGGATGAAGCTGGAGGCAGCACCAGGCTCCTGATGGATGTGGCAGCCAGTGAAAAGGCAGTTAAGGCAGATTTTTTTTTCCTTTTTTATGTCAGATTAATGTGAGGGTACAAACAATTAGGTTACAATGTTGCATTTGTTAGATAGAGTCCCTGCTGTTGTTGTGTCCTGTACCCAGAAGGTGCAGACTTCTAAAAATGATTTTGAAGTTCTCTTTGGGGATAGTGACACCCAGTGAGGTGCTGTCCAGCTGCTGGCACAGCCATGCCTTTGCCACTGAGCAGTGCAGTCTCTCAAAGGACAGGTTTCAAATGGATTTAAAGAACTATGGACATCACTTGAAATTAGGAGCTGGTTAACCATGGAAGAGAAGAATGGAATGGTCTTAACCACCTTCATGATGCTGTTAACCTCTAAATGTGACCAGCTTTTGTCCTTGTTTCAATTAAAAGAAAGCAACATAAAGAAATGTATGAATCATTTGATAGATATCTGGGTTGTTTTGGCTATTGTGAATAGTGCTGCTATGAACATTCAAGTACAGGTTTAATTTGAATAAATATTTTCAATTCTTTTGGATATATACCTAGGAGTAGAATTGCTAAGTCATATGATAAATTGAGGTTTAATTTATTGAGAAACTATCAAACTATTTTCCAAAGTGTGTGTCCTTTCCTGGTTTTATCAAGTGATACTGACTTTATGCAACAAGTTGGGGAGGATTCCCTCCTTGTCAATGTTATAGAAAAATTTCTATGTTATAGATACCAGCTCTTTTTTGTAGGGCTGATAGAATTTGGCTGTGAATCCATCTGGTCCAGGACTTTTTTTGTAGGGAAGATTTTATGAACAACTTGATTTCATTCATCATTATTGGTCTGTTCAGGAATTCTATTTCTTCCTGATTGAGTCTTGGGAGGTTGTGTGTTTCTAGAAATTTATCCATTCCCTCTACATTCTCTAGTTTATGTACATAGAGATTTAAGTAGTATTCATGGAACATGTTTTGTATTTCTGGCTCGGCACCTGTGGCTCAACAGGCTAAGGTGCCAGCCATATACACCTGAGCTGGTGGGTTCCAATCCAGCCCGGGCCTGCCAAACAACAATGACGGCTGCAACCAAAAAATGGCCAGGTGTTGAGGTGGGCACCTATAGTCCCAGCTACTTGGGAGGCAGAGGCAAGAGACTCGCTTGAGCCCAGGAATTGGAGGTTGCTGTGAGCTGTGATGCCATGGCATTCTATCCAGGGTGACAGCTTGAGGCTCTGTCTCAAAAAAAAAAAAAAAAAAGATGTTTTGTATTTCTTTGGTAGCAGTTATAATGTCACCTTTTGATCAATTTTGAGTTAATCTTTTTATGATGTGCAGTAAGAGTTCAATTTTTTTATTTTGTATGTGATATCCATTTGTTCCAGTACTGTTTTTGAAGAGACTATTCTTTCTTTGTATTCTTTTTTTTTTTGAGACAGAGCCTCAAGCTGTCACCCTGGATAGAGTGCGTGCCATGACAGCTCACAGCAACTTCCAATTCCTGGGCTTAAGTGAGTCTCCTGCCTCCGCCTCCCAAGTAGCTGGGACCACAGGTGCCTGCCACAATGGCCATGCCCGGCCATGACTATTCTTTCTTTATTGAATGGTCTTAGAACCCTTGTTAAAAATTAATTGATTTCTAATTCTATTCTGTGGGTCTATACATCTATCCTATACCAATACTGCAGTGCTTTGATTACTATAGCTTTGTAGTTAAGTTTTGAAATCAGAAGGTATAAATTTGTTCACTTTGTTCTGCTTTCTCAAAATTGTTTTGGCTATTATAGATACTTTAATATTCCCTATGAATTTTAGTATTGGCTTTTACATTTCTGTAAAGAAGACTATTGGAATTTTGATGTGGATTGCGTCAAATCTATAGATCACTTTGTAAAGTAGTGCCACCTTAGCAATATTAAGTCCTCCAATCCATGAACATAAGGTGTTTTTGCTTTTATTTAGGTCTTCTTATATTTCTTTCACAGTGCTTTGTGGGTTTTAATGTGTGTCTTGCACTTGATTGCATTCCTTTCTAACTATTTTTGATGCTGTTGTAACTAAATTTGGCATCTTAATTTCTCTTTCTGATTATTCATTACTCATATATTAGAAATATAATTTGATTTTTGTATATTGATCTTATATCCTGCAACTTTGCTAAATTCATTTATTACCGTTAGTGGGCTTTTGGGTGTATGAATGGATTCTTGCTGATTTTCTATAAAAATAGCATTATGTCATCTATAAACAGAAATAGTTTTACTTCTCCCTTTCTGATCTGAATGCCTTATATGCATTTTTTTAAGTTGCCAAATTGCTTTGACTAGAATTCTAGTACAGTGTTGAATTAAAGTATTGAAAACAAGTATCCTTGTGTTCTTCTTAATGTTAGAGAGAAAGTTTTCACTCTTTCACTTTTGAGTACAATGTTAGCTGTGTGTTGTTGAGGAAGTTTCCTTCTAGTCCTAATTTGTTGAGTGTGTGTTTTTTTTTTTAATTCAAGGAGGATTTTTTTCTAAATCAATTGAGATGATTTTGTATTTTTTTCCCTTTCCATCTATCAATGTTGTGTATTACACTGATTTTCTTCTGTTGAACCACCATCACATTCTTGGAATAAATCCCAATTAGTCATGGTGTTTAACTTTTTAAATAAAAGGCGGGATTTGATTTGCTAGTATTTCGTTGAGAATTTTTGCATATATATTCATAGGTGACAATGATTTGTAGGTTTTCTTTTTGTGATATCTTTGGTTATCAGGGTAATGATAGCTTTATAAAATGAGTTAGAAAGTATTCCCTCTTTTTCGCTTTTTGAAGGAGTTTGAGAAAGACTGATGTTAATTCTTTTTAAATGTTAGGTAGAATATATCTAACACATTGAAGTGATGTGGTCCTACATTTTCTTTGTTGGATGGTTTTTTTTTTTCTAATTAAATTTTTGTACCTATTAAAGATCTATTTAGATTTTCCATTTCTTCTTGAGTAAGTTTTGGTAGTTTCTGTGTCCATTTTGTCTGGGTTATATAATTCTCTTCTAATCTCATTTATTTTTGTAACAGCAGTAGTAATGTCATTTCTATTTTATTAGTTTAGTTAAGTTTTTTCCACCTTAGTCTTTTTAAAAGTTTCTTAAGTTTATTGATCTTTTCAAAGAACCAACTTTTGCTTTTATTGATTTTCTCTATTGTTTTTTCTATTCTCTAGTTTATTTATCTTTGCTCTAATCTTTGCCTTTTTTCCCCATTCTTTTAATTTTGAATTAGTATGATAGCTTTTTTTTTTTTTTTTGAGACAGAGTCTTGCTCTGTTGCCCTGGCTGGAGTTCACTGGCATCATCATAGCTCACTGTATCCTTAAACTCCTGGCTTAGACTCCATCCTTAAACTACTCAGCCTCCAGAGTATCTGGAACTACAAGTGCCTGCCATTGTGCCTGGCTAATTTTTCTTTTTCTTTCTTTTTTTTTTTTTTTGAGACAGAGTCTCACTTGTCACCCTTGGTAGAATGCCGTGGTGTCATAGCTCACTGCAACCTCAAACTCTCCGGCTCAAACTATCCTCTTGCCTCAGTTTTTTATTTTTAGTAGAGATAGGGTCTCGCTGTTACTCAGGCTGGTCTGGAACTCTTGAGCTCAAATGATTTTTCCATCCTGGCCTCCCACAGTGCTAAGATTACAGGCATGAGCTACCATGTCTGGCCTAGTATGATAGCTCTTATAATTACTTTCAGTATTAATACATGATATCCTTCTACAGATATTAGAAAGTCTAGTATAATCATTCCTCAAAGTCCATGAGGGATTGGGTCTAGGACCTCCTGCAGACAACAAAATGCTTGATGCTCAAGTCCCTTACATAAAATGGTATAGTATTTGCATATAACTTATTCATATTCTTCTGTGTACTTTAAATTACCTCTAGATCACTTATAATACCTAATATAATGTAAATGCTATGCAAATAGTTTTTATGTTGTATCATTTAGGAAATTATGGCAAGAAAAAAGTATATATATGTTCAGCGTAGTTGCAACTATTTTCAAATATTTTTGATTTGCCATTGGTTGAATCCATGGTTGTGGAACCCATGGTTACTGAGGGTCAACTATATAGTCTAAAACTAAAATTTTTAATATTTTATCCAAATTAAAACTTATTCCTTCAAACTGAGCCTAATTCAGGCTTCATCTGCTTCTTTCTCTCTGAGTTTTCACTTTTCCTGTCCTACTTTACTATGCTGCCTCTGGTTACTTGAGGTTTGGGTGGGGAAGAAGAAAAGGAAGAAAGACTTTTCTTTGACTGGTAAAGATGTGACCAAGTATTGTTGCTTTAAGGGTTTAACAAAAGCCTGAATGTTGATTTTTTTCTGTCTTGAAATATTTCCTTTTTATGAGATGGGCTCCCCAAACAGCAATGTCCTGATGTGGACAGTACTTCACTGGCTGGCTACTTATGACTTCTTTCATCCCTGGATGATCCACTGAAATAGAGGATTGCCTTACTTCTCCAAGCGGTACTTTTGGGTGGGGTCCCTTTTAAGATGGTCAAAGAAGATTACTTTCCATAGAGTAGTAACCATGCTGCTCTGCTCTCAGAGCCAGTTCTTTCACAGTCTTTAAATTTTTTCTAGGTATAAGTTGGGAATAGTCCACATGTCCTTCAAACTCCAGGGGACAAAGTCAAGCTCTCTAAGTGGTTCTCTTGATGCACTCCTCACTTCATTTATTGGGCTTGCACACTAAGAACTCTCAACAAAGGCATTCTCACTCACGGCTTCAATTTAACTCTTAGCCTTCCCTTGTATACTGCTGGTGAGGATGATGAAGTCAAAATTATGAAACTGAATCTACATTTCCTTAGTGTATCCAACAATGATGTGCTGTCAAAAATCTAAAACAATAGGCAAATCATTATGTCTTTTTAAAGAAATGATACACAACTATTTTTAATTAATTAATTAATTTTTATTTTTTTGATTAAAGTTTAATATAGAAATATCTATTATATACCATTAACAATTCGGGAATGAATGTTAACATGACAACACAAAATATGAAATGCATAGAAATAATTCTTTGGAAATTATAGTATTTCTACATGGAAAACTTCTAATTATTATTGAAAATATAAAAAGACACACATCTGTATATATTGCAAAATTGTTACCAATGGTTTCTTTTACTTGTTTAGGTATTCCTTCTGTTATAACTTGGGTGATTATCTTTCTAGGGATATTAGTATACCACACACCAAATTCAGTTTGCTCTGGGGGTTCAGAAGGATTATAGCAAAGAGCTGGCCCACTGGGGAGCTCACATACCTGATATTGAATGTTATTATATATGCAAGTAATTTCAGGCTTTCCTGTACATTCATAATAAGAGCAAACCAATAACACAATTTTGGCAGTTTTTCTAGTTTGGGTTACCTTTTGAATAC
The DNA here is from genome assembly GCA_963573935.1 of Arctocebus calabarensis. Classification (NCBI taxonomy): domain Eukaryota; kingdom Metazoa; phylum Chordata; class Mammalia; order Primates; family Lorisidae; genus Arctocebus; species Arctocebus calabarensis. The sequence goes on from CAUYON010143991.1 coordinate 8,661, forward strand.
ATTTTTACAACCTTCATCATGTCTTACACCTAAGATTAAAGAAGGAAGATGAAAAAGTCCAAATCAAAGAATCAGTAATCAGTCCTATGCTGCTGCTCATCCTTGAGCTTCTGCCTTGTATAACCAGTCAACTCCTGGTATGTGACTAGGGCAGGGCTGTAGTCTGTTTTTTCTGGATGTCATTGGACCATCCACTTCCTATTGCTGGCTGGTTTCATACATGAGTGATGTATCCAGGCAGGAATGCCATTCACCCTCACTGCTGTTGGACAGAATCACCAAGTAGGGGCCTTTTCACCATGGTTCAAGTGGTCTCAGGCTCCATTCTTTAATCCACACCTGGAGATTAAAGATTACTTGGAGAGTGTGGATGTACTGGGGATGATAAACTAACAGGATATCTGTCATTCACCCATTCCGAAATCTGAAAACAGGCAAATTGTTATGTGTCTTTTTAAAGAAATGGTAGACAACTATTTAAGCAAATGACAAATATTATTCATATGATTTAACAAAATTGTGTGGACAGAGATCACATAATGACAAAGCCAAAACCTTTCTTGAAGTATATATTAAAGTTTTTTTTTTTTTTTTGAGACAGAGTCTGGTTCTGTCACCCTGGGTAGAGTGCCATGGCATCATAGCTCATAGTATACCACACACTCCTGGGCTTGTGCAATCCTCTTGCCTCAGTTTCATGAGTATCTGGGACTACAGGTACCCACCGTGATGCCCAGGTAGTTTTTCTCCTAGTAGTAGAGATGGGATCTTGCTCTTGCTCATGTTGGTCTTGAATTCCTGAGCTTGAGCAATCCACTTGTCTCAGCTTCCCAGAGTGCTAGGATTATAGATGTGAGCCACTGTGCCTGGTCATATATTAATATTTTTAAGCTTAATTTTTACCATGTATTTAGAACCAACCTCTTCCCATGGAAGATATTTCCGAAACTAGAAGTGCATCAAAATATGATTAGACACATGAATAGTTTTGCTTTGCACAAAGTGACTGTGATGGATATGAATAAAGCCAAGTCAGCTTATATTGAAGGAAGAGAGAATTATTCTTACATTTGCAGAAAAAGGGTCAATGGGCTCAACAAAACCTTGTCATGAGCTCTGTGTAATTCTTATTCCACAAAAGACATAATAGAGAGCGTATTTCATATCCTTATTGCGAAGGCTGTAGATGAGGGGGTTTAAGACTGGTGTTACCACAGAATACATGAGTGTGATGATCTTGTGCATAAAAGCTACATTGCCTGATGGGGGACTCACATACATCACCATTATGGTTCCATAGAACAGAGACACCACAACCAAGTGGGATCCACAGGTGGAGAAAGCCTTTTGCCGTCCAGCTGAATAAGGAATCTGAAGGGCAGCTCTGAGTACCAGGATGTAGGACCCAAGGATGTACAGAAATGTGAGAATGATGATAAGAGAGCTCACAGAGTGAAATACATGCTCTATGATGGGGGTAGGGGCACAGGACAATGCCATCAGTGGGTCCACGTCACACATAAAGTGATCAATGATGTTGGGACCACAGAAAGGTAGTTGAGAAATAAAGAAAATGGGAAACAAATGTCCAAGGAAACCAATGAGCCAACAAAGAGACACCAAAATGCCACAGAGCTGGCCAGTCATGATGAAGGGATAGTGCAGTGGGAGGCAGATGGCTAGGTACCGGTCATAAGCCATGACACAGAGGAAGAGACATTCAGTTGTTCCCAGGGAGAAGAAGAAGTAAAACTGAAGGAAGCAGCCAGAGAAAGATATGGTTTTAGTTTTGGAGAGAAAATTGGCCAGCATGTTGGGGACTGTACAGGTCACATACCAGATCTCCAGGAAGGAGAAGTTGGCCAAGAGTATGTACATGGGGGTGTGGAGTCTGTGGTCCCACCTCACTGCACAAATGATGGCTGTATTCCCAGTTAGAGTCAGGATGTAGACCAGCAAAATCATTGAGAAAAGGATGATCTGCATTTTCCAGGGACCAGGAAAGCCCAACAGGACAAACTGTGTCACAGTAGATATCTCTGAGTTATTCATAGACCCCAGACTGTGAAAAGAAGACAGATAGACAAAGGCAATTTACTTAGCTTCTGAGGCATCTTGGAGTTTTACATGGGATAGGGAGTTTGACTCACGCAAGCAAATGTTTTGGATATTCTACAAGAAGTCTTAAGCAAATCCTAGCCTACTCTGATGGAGTCTTTGGCTCTGATCAATTCTTTGTAAATTCGAATCTGTTGGGATTTTCTGTGGGAGTGAATAAAAATCAGTTCAATTTTGAGAACTGCAATATTCTTTGATATGCAGTCTCTTAAGCATATCGAGTAAATAAAAGTCCAGTTGAGAAGCCTCACCTGTCTCCCACACACCAGGAGGCTTTCCTAGATCATCCTGGGGGAAGCCTGTAAGGAGGGCACATAGGTTTCCTTCTTCACTGGCTCCAATGTGGGACTCACGTGAGAGAGCTCCATGTGTGCCTTATTTCACTTCTCTGATGCCCTGTGATGCCAGTGGCTTGTTTTTCACTGTGTTGAAACCATATATTGATTCTAATTTATGTTTCATTTTATCCACTATTGAGAATTCTCAAATCTCTCTTCATATGATCCTGTAACTTTCCATATTGTCCCTAGAGACCCCCTTACTTCTTGCCTGGGGATTTCATTGATAATATTATGTATTTATTTATTTTTTGAGACGGGCGTTGTGGCGGGCGCCTGTAGTCCCAGCTACTCGGGAGGCTGAGGCAAGAGAATCACCTAAGCCCAGGAGTTGGAGGTTGCTGTCAGCTGTATGACGCCATGGCACTTTACCAAGGGCGAGAAAGTGAGACTCTGTCTCTACAAAAAAAAGAAAAAAAAGATGTGATTTTTTTCTCATATCTTTTTTTTTTTTTATTAAATCATAGCTGTGTACATTAATGCAATCATGGGATACAATGTGCTGGTTTTATATACAATTTGAAATATTTTCATCAAACTGGTTAACAATAGCCTTCATGGCATTTTCTTAGTTATTGTGTTAAGACATTTATATTCTACATTTAGTAAGTTTCACATGTACCCTTATAAGATGCACCGTAGGTGTGCTCCCACCAATTACCACCCCCTTCTCTTTCCCCTTTGCCCATATTCTTGGGCTATAATTGGGTTATAGCTTTCATATGAAAGCTATAAATTAGTTTCACAGTAGGGCTGAGTACATTGGATACGTTTTCTTCCATTTTTGAGATACTTTGCTAAGAATAATATGTTCCAGCTCCATCCATGTAAACATATAAGAGGTAAAGTCTCCATCTTTCTTTAAGGCTGCATAATATTCCATGGTGTACATATACCACAATTTATTAATCCATTCATGGGTCTGTAGCACTTAGGCTTCTTCCATGACTTAGCAATTATGGATTGGGCTGCAATAAACATTCTGGTACAAACATCCTTGTTATAATGTGATTTTTGGTCTTTTGGATATACACCTAGTAGAGGAATGTAGGATTGAATGGCAGGTCTATTTTTAGATCTCTAAGTGTTCTCCAAACTTCTTTCCAAAAGGAATGTATTAGTTATATCTTTTTTTTTTTTAATTGTTGGGGATTCATTGTGGGTACAAGAAACCAGGTTACACTGATTGCATTTGTTTGGTAAAGTCCCTCTTACAATCATGTCTTGTCCCCAAAAGGTGTAGCACACACCACGACCCCACCCCCTTGCTCCTTCCCTCTCTCTGCTCTTCCTTTCCTCACCCCTCCCTCTTTTCTCTCTCTGCTCTCCTTTTTCTTTTTTTTTTTTTAATTGTTGGAGATTCATTGAGGTTACAAGAAACCAGGTTACACTGATTGCATTTGTTAGGTAAAGTCCCTCTTACAATTGTATCTTGCCCCCAAGAGGTGTGGCACACACTGAGATCCCACCTCCCTCCTTCCTTCCCTCTCTCTGCTCTTTCTTTCCCCCACCTTGTCCCTCCTTTTCTCTCTCTCTGTTCTCCCCTTCTCCGATCCCCCACTGTGTACTAGGTCATTAATTGTCCTCATATCAAAATTGAATACATAGGATTCATGTTCTTCATTCTTGTGATGCCTTACTAAGAATAACGTGTTCCACTTCCATTCCAGGTTAATACAAAGGCTGCAGTGTCCATCTTTTTAAATGGCTGAATAGTATTCCCTGGTATACATATACCACAGCTTGTTAATCTATTCCTGGGTTGGGAGGCATTTAGGCTGTTTCTACATATTGGTAATTGCAAATTGAGCTGCGATAAACAGCCTAGTGTAAGTGTCTTTATGGTAAAATGATTTTTTTCCTTCTGGGTAGATTCTCAGTAATAGGATTTCAGGATCAAATGGGAGGTCTAGCTTGAGTTCTTCGAAGGTTCTCCATACTTCCTTCCAAAAAGGTTGTATTAGTTTGCAGTCCCACCAGCAGTATAAAACTGTTCCTTTCTCTCCACATCCATGCCAGCATCTGCAGTTTTGAGATTTTGTGATGTGGGCCATTCTCACTGGGGTAAGATGGTATCTCAGGGTGGTTTTGATTTGCATTTCTCAAATAATTAGGGATGATGAGCATTTTCAAACGTTTGCTCGCCATTTATCTATCTTCTTTAGAGAAGGTTCTATTCATCCATTGATAATATTTTAAATAAATTTA
>CAUYON010143997.1:0-19448 GCA_963573935.1 Arctocebus calabarensis
GCCTGTAGTCCCAGCTACTTGGGAGGTGGAGACAGGAGACTCGCTTGAGCCCAGGAATTGGAGGTTGCTGTGAGCTGTGCTGCCATGGCACTCTATCCAGGGTGACAGCTTGAGGCTCTGTCTCAAAAATAAATAAATAAATAAATAAAAATAAAATAAAATAAAAATGGGGAAATAGCTCAGCGGTTAGGGTGCCAGCCACATGCACCAGGGCTGGTGGGTTCAAACCCAGCTGGGCCTGTTAAACAAACCAAAACAACAACAACAAAAAAATAGCCAGACATTGTGGTGGACACCTTAGTCCCAGCTACTTGGGAGGCTGAGACAAGAGTTTGAGGTTGCTGTGAGCTGTCATCACAGCACTCTACAGGCACTCTACCTGGGGCGACAGAGTGAGACTCTGTCTCAAAAAAAAAAAAATGGGGCAGTGCCTGTGGCTCAAAGGAGTAGGGCACTGGGCCCATATGCTGGGGGTGGCAGGTCCAGCCCCGGCCAGAAACTGCAAAAAATAAAAAAATTAAAAAAAAAAAAAAAACAGAAACTGTAGCAAGTACATATTAAAAAAAAAAATTGGCAAAGGATCCAAATAGATATTTTTCAAAAGAAGACATACAAGGCTCGGCACCTGTATGTAGCACAGTGGTTATGATGCCAGCCACATACACCGAGGCTGGTGGATTCAAATCAGGCCAAGGCCTGCTAAACAACAATGATAACTACAACAACAACAAAAAAAATTGCAGGGCATTGTGGTGGGCGCCTGTAGTCCCAGCTACTTGGGAGGCTGAGGCAAGAGAATCGCTTAAGCCCAAGAGTTTTAGGTTGCTGTGAGTTGTGACACCATGGCATTCTACCTAGGGTGACATAGTGAGACTGTCTCAAAAACAAACAAAGAAAAAAGACATACAAAAGGGCAACAAGTATAGGGAAAAAAATGCTCAGCATTATTAGTCATCAGAGAAATGCAAAGCAAAACTACAATGAGATATCATCTCACCCCTGTTAAAATAGCTTTTATCAAAAGGATAGGCAATAATGAATGCTGCCAAGAATGTGGGGAAAGGGAAACCCTCAAACACTGTTGGTAGGGATGTAAATTAGTGCAACCATTATGGAGAGCAGTATGAAGTTTCCTCAAAAAACTAAAAATCATCAGTCTGCTGAGACTGGAGCAGGATTGCAGTCGGGGCTTCTTCTCCCAAGGAGCTGCAAGAGAGAAACATTGGCCATGTTGTCCTTAAGCAGCACTGCAAAAGACCCAGGGATCATTGGCCCCTACATTCAAGCTGTATTAGCTGACAGGATGGATCATTTACATTTCAGGACAGGTAGGCATGGATCTGTCAAGTGGACAGCTTGTGCCAGGATGTGTAGCAGAAGAAGCTTAAACACGCTCTTAAAAACATGGATGAAGTTCTAAAAGCTGCAGGCTGTGACTTTACTAATGCAATAAAAACACTGTTTGGGGGGCTGACAAAACTGACTTCAATACTGTTAATAAAATCTACAAACAGATTTTTAGAGTAGTTGCCCAGGCCAACTCAGGTGGCTCATGCCTATAATCCTAACACCCTGGGAGGCTGAGGCAGGAGAATCCCTTGAGCTCAGGAGTTCAAGACCAGCCCGAGTAAGAGTGAGACTCCTGTCGCAACTAAAAAAAAAGAAAAAATAGAGCACTTAGCTGGGCATTGTGGTGGGTACTTGTAGTCCCAGCTACTCGGTGGCTGGGGCAAGAGGATCACTTGAGCGCAAGAGTTTGAGGTTGCTGTGAGCTATAATGATGCCATGGCATTCTAGCATGGGCAACAGAGTAAAACTCTGTCTCAAAAAATAAAATAAAATAAAATAGAAAAGAGTAGTTGTCCAAAGGAGGCAGAATTGAAATTGAAGCAATTGCTATCCAAGGACCTCTCACAGCAGCATAACTATCAATGGGCCCAGTGTTTAGTCTGCAGTTTTTAGCATCTTGATTTTTACAATTGATGTAGCATCTAATTTTTACAACTAATGAAGTGTAAGTTTGACTAACATATCTGAAGTTTTTATGGAAATATCATATAAGAGGGGTAATGGAACATGAATTGAAGATTAAATAATGAATCCAGTTGCTAATGTAAATTACACTTATGTACACACCCATATTACTGAATGTAGGAAAGAGATACTCATTACATGGTCACTCAAATAAATAAAAGTAAAAGTAAATAACCAGTAGGAAAGAGTTACTGTTCCTGAGAAATAATCAAAAGTACACCTAATTCAAACTAATTTCACAACGTGAAATATTTAGTTCTCATGTCAGATTTGTGATTCTGCTTTCACTTGAGTGGAATTAAAGTATTTGAATTTGAATGGTAGAGCTCTAGGAGAAGGAAGCGGACTAAAATTTTATACAGATAATATTTTTCTAATGGAAATAATATAGGCATGGAGTTTTTTTTGTTTGTTTTGTTTTTTGTTTTTGAGACAGAGTCTCAACATGTCACCGTTGGTAGAGTGCCGTGGCATCACAGGTCACAGCAACCTCAAACCCTTGGGTGTAAGTGATTCTCTTGCCTCAACTTCACAAGCAGCTGGGACTACAGGTGCCTGCCACAACACTCGGCTATTTTTTTTTGTTGTTGTTGTTGTTATTGTTGTCATTGTTGTTTAGCAGACCCTGGCTGGGTTTGAAACTATCACCCGGGTGCATGTGGCTTGTGCCCTCACCACTGACAAGCCAGAGACTTTTTTGTTAAGACAGAGTCATATTCTGTCACCCTGGGTAGAGTGCTTTGGTGTCATAGCTCACAGCAACCTCAAACTTCTGTGTTTCAATGACCTTCTTGCCTCAGCCTCAGGAGTAGCTGAGACTAGCAGGCATGTGCCGCCACGCTCCACTAGTTTTTCTATTTTTACCAGAGACTAGGTCTCACTCTTGGTCAGGCTGTTCTCCAACTCCTGAGCTCAAGCAATCCACCCGACTCAGCCTTCCAAAGTGCTGGGATTATAGGCATGAGCCTCCTCTCCCCTGGTGTCATACAGATTTTTTTTTTTTTTGAGACAGAGTCTCACTTTGTCACCTTTGGTAGAGTGCCATGGTGTCACAGCTCACAGCAACCTCCAGTTCTTGGGCTTAAGCTATTCTCTCACTTCAGGCTCCCAAATAGCTGGGACTACAGGCACCCACCTCAATGCCCGGCTTTTTTTTTTTTTATTAAATCATAGCTGCATACATTAGTGCAATCAAGGGGTACAATGTGCTGGTTTCATATACAGTCTGAAATGTTTTCATCAAACTGTTTAACATGCCCTTCATGGCAGTTTCTTAGTTATTGTATGAAGACATTTGTATTCTGCATTTAGTAAGTTTCGCTTGTACCCTTCTAGATGCACCATAGGCGTGGACCCACCATTTACCTTCCCTCCACCCCAACCATATTCTTGTGCTGTAGTTGAGTTACAGCCTTCATATGAAACCTTTAAATTAGCTTCATAGTAGGGCTGAGTACATGGGATACTTTTTCTTCCATTCTTGAAATACTTTGCTAAGAAGATTATGTTCCAGCTCCATCCATGTAAACATGAAAAAGGTAAAGTCTCCATCTTTCTTTAAGGCTGCATAGTAGCCTACAATTTATACATGTACCACATGTTATACATGTACCACAATTTATTAATCCATTCATGGGTCAATGGGCACTTGGGCTTCTTCCATGACTTAGCAATTATGAATTGGGCTGCAATAAACATTCTGGTACAGATGTCTTTGTTATAATGTGATTTGGGGTCTTTGCAGCTCTACTTCCTAACCTCTGCTGAAATATTTCAGGATCTAGGCTAAAGAAATACCTCCCCATTTGAGATATTATAGACTCATAGGAGAAGGAAAAGGGCTATACCCCAAACACACACTGGCTCCTAAACCTTCTCCTGAGAGATGGCATCATCACTCCCATTCATCTTTCACTGGCCCAGGCAAGTTACACTGATGGGGCAAGAAGTGTAATTTTCTCACAGGGAGAATGGGAAATATTTGAACACAGACTAAAACTAACGAATGGTATCTGCATCCAGCCAGACTTTGGTTTTACTTGCTTGCCACCATGTGATCTTGGGCAGCTTTGTATTCTCCTAAAGAATCTATCTATTGGGCATTAAGTGCCTATCCCTAAGTTGTGACAATTAAAATTAAATATTAAAACATCACTTTTTTCTTCCTTCCCTTGAGTCATCCAACCCTCCCCCATTATCCTGTTCCTGCATTCTCCAAGCTGCCTTTAACCTAGATTTGGTGGGGAGCCCCCAGATATAACATAAGGCAGAAGAGTATCTGATAGAGAGGTACAGGAGAGGAAGACTTGTACACCTCTTAGGGGCGAAAATTTGTTTTTAAAGACAAGGTTCTGGCATCATACATTCAGAGAAAGAAACTTTATGCTACGGAGATAATAGGATAGACATGTAAAGATGTATATACAAGAATGGTCAATGAATTTTAAAAAAATAATTAAAATTTTTAAATAGCATAAACATTCAGGAACAGTGATTTAAATAAATGATGTTTTATCCACATAACTGAATACTCAGCATCCATTAAAATGCTACTGTATCTCTATATTTGTTGACATAAAATAATCTCCGTCATAGATTGTTCTGTGGAAAGAAGAACTGTTTCCCCCAAATACCCTCTGGTTCAGAACATTTAAGCATCCCTAATGCAATGATAATACTTCTCTTTGTAACTCTGGATGGGTAATAATGTGAATGTAATTCTTCTAGGTGACTGTCACAAGGGCTTAGGGGAAAGCTGAAAGGATGAAAAGACTCCCTGTGAAAACTGCTGTCTCTCCTCCATCCTTTCGCTTGCTTTGCCCAGTCTTCAGGGCACTCAGCTGTCCAGCACCCCTGCCCAGCCCCCCATGGCCTCTGTTCTACTTCAAACTGTCCTTCTCCCCAGCCCATACCTGGGATCTAAGATTCCACACTCCTGGACAGGTGAGGTAGCTCACACTTGTAATCCTAGCATTCTGGTACAGAGGCAGGAGGATTGCTTGATCTCAGGGGTTCAAGACCAGCCTGAGCAAGAGTGAGACCCCATCTCTACAAAAAATATAAAAATTAGGGTGGCACCTGTGGCTCAAAGGAGTAAAGCGCCAGCCCCATATGCCAGAGGTGGCGGGTTCGACCCCAGTCCTGGCCCAAAACTGCCCCCCCCCAAAATATATATATAAACTAGCCAGGCGTTGTAGTGGGCAACTGTAGTTCCTACTCAGGAGGCTGAGACAGGAGGATCGCTTGAGCCCAGGAGTCTGAAGTTGCTGTGAGCTAGGATAACACCACAGCACTCTGCCCAGGGCAATAGAGTGAGATTCTGTTTTAAATATAAAAATAAATAAAATCACAATCCTCTATTAGCTTCAGAGGACAGCAATCTGACTATGAACGGTATGAAGACCTAATTGACTTGACCTACCTAGCTTTTAATTTTCTTTCAGTTGTCAGCCTGTGGATTACAGTAAGTGCTCAAAGAATGCTTGCCCGATGGGCTATTGGACTGAGTAACACAGAAAGCCATGAGAGGACGTTTCTCCTTTACATGCTAGAGAAAACCCAGTTCTTTAACTTAAAACCTTTACCTGGGTCCCACCACAGACATTCCACCATCCTCTGACACCCAATGAACTCCCAAAGGAGCAAGAAACCAGACAGATGACAGCATGGATCCTTCCTGCTTTACCCAGAGGACCCTGAGATGTGGGCCTCAACTGAAACAAGAAATTTTGAGAAGCAGAGGAGCCCCCAGAAGTTACCCACATGAACCGAAGGATTCGCTCAAAGAACTATTTGTATTTTGATATAATTCTCCTAGTAAAAGAGAATTTTCCATGGGTCTCTGGAATTTCTGCAGGTCCTGCAAGTAAGGCACAGGTGGCTGTTTGTTCTTCTCCATGCTTCTGAGGATAAGGTAGAGGTGATGTCTCCCTGTGGATCAAAGGGTTCCATGCTTACAGCCCTTTATAGAATTAGGTTTGCTAAGCTCAGGGTTCCTGTCTTGTATTGCTGTCTACTCCATGTTCAGGTATCATCTGGCCTTGTCACATCAACTTATAGGAACCAACCCAGATATGCTGATACTCTGGCCACTGCCATTGCTGTGAGTTAACAAACTGTTCTTTATCTCTGACTTGGGAGTTTCATGTCTTCCAGCTGCACCACAGAACTATGGCAGGCTTCTTTATTAGTTCATAAGTGGGCTCAAATCTCAGACCTTTTGAAGTTCCCCACACCCCCCAAGTAGGGCCTTGCTGCTTCCAGTGTGCTCTGACTTCTGCCTCAGTGCATCTTACATTCCCACTGGGCTACAGGTGTGGAACCCTGCCAGGTAGGTGGGGCTGTGCGAAGGGCCAGTATTCAGCAGTGATAGCTGCAGATACTTCAGGGCAGGAAACAGACTTGAAAGGTAAAAATCACTTCCTACAAACAAGCTGACAATGGGTGCTGATGCTCACATGAAACACGTGAGCCATGATGAATGATTGCACTGCTATACCAGGCTCACGTGTCTGGTTTTGGAATCTCTTTATTGTCCACTGGCAGAGAACTGTAGGGTGTCCCAACACCTGGGAAGATCCTTGATCCTTAACGCTAACATTTCTAAGCAGTGCTCAGTTTTTACAAGAGGGACTGGGATGCTGCTTAGGAGCAGGGGGCTATGTCAGTGCAATCTTCCAGAACATTCTAGTTCTCTTAGGTTTTATTCAAGCACACTACTGTTTGCTTATTTATTCATCTACTTATTTTAAAAGAGGCTTAAGGCAGTTTGCAAAGGTCTATAACTTTAAAGATAGAAAAACCACCCCCCAAAGCAGAGTGAAGTCTACTTGTAGCTGGGGGAGGGGGGAAAAAAAAGCCCTTTCTCCCTGAGTGAGATGGTGAGGACATTCAGGGGTCTCAATTGTGTGTCCTACTGTTGGGGGAGGACAGGAAAACAGATCCAGGAGGAGGGCAGAAAAAAGGGGAAGACCAACAGACTTACATAGCCTACAGAAGAGTCAGTGCACTCGAGGAGAGGCCAGTAGGGATTATCCAAAATGTAAAGCAAAGAGACAAAAGAGTGATTTTAAAAAACAACAACAGAACATCCACGAACTGTGGGAAAATAGCAAGAAATCTAATACACATGTCACTGAAATTCCAGAAGGAAGAAAGAGAGAGAGAGAAAGAATAGAGCAAAACAATTATCTGAAGAGATAGTAGCAAGAATTTTCCAAAAATTAAAAAAGACACCAAGCTAAAAGTCCAAGGTCAGACAAGCCCCAGCAGGATATGAATGCATCAGCTCCTCTCCATTTCTGCTACCTCTCCCTCATCCAAGTCCCCACATTTATAGAACAAACTACAGGAATAGCCTCTAATTATCGTCCTGCCTCCACTCTTGTCATCCCACCACTCATTTTCTGAACAAGTTAGAATATTCACTTAAAGAATAAGCACCACTCCCCAGCTTAAAGCCTTCCAGTGGTCACCCAGGGCGCTTACTACTAAACCCAACCTGTTGCCCGTGGCCGGCAGGCCCTGCATCCTCTGGCCCCTGTCCAGCTCTCAGCTCCTACCACTTACACATCTTTTCTGTGACACTCCAAACACAATGACTTGTTTCTGTCCTTCACACACATGGGGCCTTGTCTGACCTTGGTTTATGTCCCTGAACCATGTGCAGCTGCTCCTTCTCATCCACTTTTCAAGTATTACCTTGAATGTATTCTTCTCAACTTTCCTACCAAAGAAGTTTGCCTAAGTATCTTTTTTTTTTTTTTTTAAAGACAGAATCTCATTTTGTCACCCTTGGTAGAGTGCTGTGCTGTCATAGCTCACAGTAACCTCAAACTCTTGGGCTCCAGTGATCTTTTGCCTCAGCCTCCTGAGTAGCTGGGAATACAGGCATCTGGCTAGTTTTAGAGATAGGAGCTCTTACTCAGGCTGGTCTTGAACCTGTAAGCTCAGGCAATCCACCTACTTCAGCCTCCCAGACTATTGGGATTACAAGCGTGTACAGGTGTGCCTGGCCTCACCTAAGTATTTTTTAATCACATTTTTACTTCCATCTTAGTACTAACCACTATCAGAAGATATAAGCGTAGTTGTTTGCTTACTCAGTTATTTTTTTCTCCTGTGACTAGATTTATGCTCTTTGAGGGAAGAGAATAACCCCTTCTGTGGCCCCAGCGTTTAGAGCAGTGCCTAATGTGACATAGGCATTCAAGGAATTCATTGACTGAATAAGTAGGTGAATTGAAGAATAAACATTCATTAGCTGCACAAGGTCAGAAAAAGGATCGGATCATCAGACGCAGCATCAACTTTCAAGTTATTATAGTAAATGCTAGAGATTACTTTCAGTTATGTGGTACATAGCTCAGCTGATACGTAATACCACCCTTATCGCAACAAAGAATTTATTGAATAATGATTAAGCTCTTCATTTTGAGAGGCTTGTCATCTCTAATTATTCATATCAATTACTCATTGGTTTCCTGGTTTTACAGATATCACTCAGAATCAAACTATAAATAAGGACTGGAATATTGGATAAATACAAGTATTTGCCTAAATTTCCTAACACAACCTTGACCTAATAGTTTTTAAACTATGTATTGTCTGGGCAGATTTTTTAGATGACATGTGACTAAGGCCCAACCCCTTCTTCTGCAGTGAGTCGAGTGTTGGCAGGTGTCCCCGTTCTTGTCTGATGTACATCATAGAGACACTATCTCCCCTCTAAATTCCCTGGCCCCACCTCACCTTGCCCTGACCTTGTGGGTCCTTCCCTACTCTCTCTTTTCTCCAAACCATGTCTCCCCTCTAGTCATATGTAAAATACAGGGGAGTGCTGGTCATCTCTTAGGTCCCTTCCATCACTCAAACTCTTTGTCCTACTTGTCCTAAGCAGGGTGCTTTGGCTCCCCACATCCCCACCTTTGATTTCCTTTTTCTGCTACCTCATTCTAAATGAATGAGAGAGAGGTTGTCCCCATTTTTAGAGTAGCTGTCAGCCAACCCTCTATTTCTTCATGCATAATCACTCTTCAGCTGATGATGGAGCCATCTGTTTTTGTTTAGATATACATTCAGCATTCTGCTGCACTTTTGTAGCTATTCAAAATGTACACTAAAGAATGATAAAGGGCCATTTTTTACAAAATTATCTCACAACTTGCTGTACAAGTACAGCAAGCCCCTTCTTCTCAAGTCTCCTCATTGTGCAGAGGCTGCAATTTGCTACGTCTTTTAGAAAACTGCTGACCATAGAGAATGGAAAATCAAAACTCCCTCACAATTTCTGCTGGAAAGAGCTTTATAAAAGAAAGTTCCAAATAGGTAGGGATTAATTCGTTAAACCTCCCTACCAATGCCTGTCTGGATTCTCTGCTACTCTTTAGGTCCCCTGGTTTATGACTGTCATAAGCTCCACCGGACAGACCGTTCAAAAGTGACTAAGAGTGGATGAAGAGCTGAGCATAGTAGCTCATACCTATAAACCCAGTACTTTGGGAGGCCAAGGCACAAGAATAGCTTGAGGCCAGGAGTTCTAGATTAGTTTAGGCAACACAGTGAGATGCCATCTCTATGAAAAAAAATTTTTTAAATGGGCTGGGCCTACTGGTATGTGCATGTAGTCCTGGCTAACCGGGAAGACTGAGATGCTTGAGCCCAAGAGTCGGAGACTCCAGTGAACTACATACGGTGCCACTACTGCCAGAACTTGTCACTCTAGGAAAAAAAAAAAAAAAGAGAGAGTGGCTAAAGTACATTCTGCTATTTTACAGAACTAAGACACAAACTAAAATAAAATTCAAGATAAAAATGGTAAATAGGTTTCTTTCGATCCTAGGAGAGCAGCAAAAAGCATTTGTCTAGAATTCCTTCCTCCTGAGATGCCTATGCGCTAACTCAGGAGGGCTCATGTAGCCTTGCATATACTTAACCCCCCTTCCCCACTCCCCACCCCCCTACCCCCCCCCTCCCCGTCTTGGTCAGGTGGTTTCTGAGCACCATATGGTCTCCTAGCATCCAGAATTTGCTTAAACTGAAGATCCAGGTTGGTGGATCTTCAACCAGGGTAATTACATAAGACTTTCCAGTTGGCTCTCAGACTCTGGGGAGTTCATTTACTGGGCGACACACACACTTCTGAAGACTTGCAGTGAGAATCATAGGCCCAGCACCCTGGGGCCTCAAAAGTAGTCCCATTAGGGTTTTTCAAACCTTAATGTACATACAAAGCACCTCCATCTGGCTACAATGCAAATCCTGAGTCAGTAGAACTGTTGTGGGATTTAAAATCTTGCATTTCCAACAAACTCCAAGGAGATGTTGATGCTGCAGGGCAGCAGACCACACTTTCAGTTCCAGGATTCTTCCCTTCTTTTCTCAAACCCACTTTCTGTTTCCCAGATATGTACAGTGATAAGGAAGACCCACGTGTTTAAGAAAAAGCATTTCAAAGGGTGTAACATGAGTGTTCTTTGTAATTGGTGTTCCTGAATTACTGACCTTCTTGGAATTAAATCCAAGTGTAGGTCAGGGCTACAGCCAAGGTTTGAAAAAGTGATGGTGTTGGTACAGAGATGGTAATGGGGCATTGCAGCTTCTGTTATGGGAATTGGCTTCCTTTCCCAGGGGTGTGAGCAGATTTACCAATGGTTCTTAGCCAGTTTGGACAGGAAGAAACAGAAGCCAGCTTAGGCACTTCTTTTCCCAAAATTCAGAGTTGGTAAAGGACTGAACTTCTCAAAAATTCAGGCTTCTACTCAGAATGAGCATATCCTCATGTTATTGCTCTGAGAACCCTGATGGATTTTTGTTCAGCTTGGATTCTGTAAACACCATGCTTGGCATCAGTAGCTGGCATACAACGTCAGTCACAGAGCTGTAGACTTCAGGCATCCCTGGTGATTTCTGCCAAGCACTTCCCTCTACCTAACCCTATAACTCCACCCCAAAACATTTAGCTGGACCCTCAAGACTTTGTCTTTTCATAGGCCTTAAATCCCAGAGAGGATACATGTTAAATCAATTGTTGAGGGAAGTCAAATCCCTAAATAGTAATTAAGAATATAAAATCTGGATATTTATGCACCTCTTTTAAAAAATAACTCCTACAATAATGTACTGAAAATAGAAAACAATAATTACTGGAAACACGGCAATCCACCTCATGAGATTACTTCCTATGGTCCCTATCCATGTGTAGTTTTCATTATTTATGTAAGTTTGCTACTAGGGAAAAATAGGTATCAATTTTATGAGAGATAATTTAGAAACATTAATTAGATGTCTTAAAGTCAAGTACCCTTGATACAGCAATCCCATATCTACAGGTTTAACTAATCTAAGGACAAAATTAAGAGTATAGGTATAGCAATATACAAATTTATTCCAATCCCTATTAAAATACAAACATCATACTTCAAAGAACTCAAAAAAATAGTTCTTCATTTTGTAAGGAACCAGAAAAAAACCTGTATAGCCAAGGCAATTCTTAGTAAAAAAAAATACATTCAGAGGCATCACTCTACCAGTCTTCAGGTTATATTACAAATCTATTGTGATCAAAACAGCATGGTATTGGCACAAAAATAGAGACAGAGATCTATGGAACAGAATAGAAACCTAGAGAAAACCCAGCCTCTTCTTGCTGTCTGATATTTGATAAGCCACACACAAGCATACACTGGAGAAAGAAACCCTATTCAATAAATGGTGCCAGGAGAACTGAATGACCAAATACAAAAGACTAAAACTGGACCCACACCTCTTATCCCTTACAAAAACTGACTCACAAAGTGTAAAAGTTTTAAATTTTAGACATGAAAGGAAAAAAATCCTAGAAGAAAGCATGGGAAAAACTCTTGATGATATTGGCCTGGGGAAAGATTTTGTGAAGAAGACTCCATTAGTAATTGCAGCAACAACAAAAATAAGCAAATAGGACTTACTTAAGCTGAAAAGCTTCTTCATAGTTAAGGACACAACAATTAAAGCAAACAGATATCCTTCAGAATGGGAAAAGATGTTTGCATGTTATGAATCTGACAAAGAATTGGTAATTAGAATCTATAGAGAACTCATGTTAACCAACAAAAAAGGGCAAACAATCCCATCTACCACTGGGCAAGAAACATGAACAAAACCTTCTCTGAAGATGACAGATGAATAGCTAACAAACACATGAAAAAATGCTCACCCCTAATCATTTGCAGAAATGCAAATCAAAACCACTCTGAGATATCACCTAACTCCAGTGAGAATGGCCCACATCACAAACTCCCAAAGCTGCAGATGCTGGAATGGATGTGGAGAGAAGGAAACACTTTAATATTGTTGGGGGGACTGCAAACTAATACAGCTTCTTTGGAAAGAAGTATGGAGAATCCTCAAAGAACTCAAAATAGACCTTCCATTTGACCCAGCAACCCTATTACTAGGTATCTATCCAGAAGAAAAAAGTCATTTTATCATGAGGACATGTGCACTTGATTGTTTATCACAGTTCAAATTACAGTTCCCAGATGTGGAAGCAACCTAAATGCCCATCAATGCAGGAATGGATTAATGAACTGTGGTATACATATACCATGGAATAATATTCTGCCATAAAAGGAGATGGTGACTTTACATCTTTTGTATTAACCTGGATAGAATTGGAGAACATCCTATTTAGTAAAGTATCACTAAAATGGAAAAATAAGAATCCAATGTATTCAATACTAAAATGAAGCCAATAGATGAATGCATGCCTTAATTCAAGTTGGGAGTGGGGAGAAAAGGGATGGGAGAGAGAAGATGAGAGAGGGGATGGGGATGCTCTCCCCTAATGTGCATAAAATAAAAATATATGGCACACCTCCTGGGTGAGGGGCACAACTACAACAGGGACTTTACCTAACAAACATGAACATTGTAACCTAATTATTTGTACTCCCATATTAACCTGAAATTAAAAAAAAAAAAGGCATAGGCATAGATTTACCTTGGAAAAAAAAATGTAAGGATAAAAGACTGAAAACATCCTAAAGTTCAGCATTAGGGAGGTAATAAAATGATAAATCCTTAATGACAGAATGGCATGCAGCCATGAAAAATGATGTCCTTTCATTGTCAGTAAAGATAAGGCAGTTTTAAAACAAGTGTACAATAGAATTTTAGAAGGAAAAACTCCCAAGTGTCAGAAATGTCTTTTCTGCAAATTGGAATTTGAGGGTGACATTTAATTTCTACATTTCTACCTCTATAATTCTAATTTTTGATACATATTTATTACTATGTACTAAGGAACTACAAATATTAAAATATGCATTGTCAGGCATGGTAGCATGCTCTCATCATCTCAGCTACTGGGGGGCTGAACTGGAAAGACTGCTTGGGCCCATGAGCATCACTAAAAAATTTGAAAGTTTAAAAACTGTATATCTATGATCTACTGAAGCTACAATTACATGTTCTGCCTTTGTCATTTATGTGTTATTTCTTTTAATGGAGAAGTCCTTCCTCTGAGACCTAACAAGCTAAAAACCTCTTTCAAAAAATAAGGTCAGACAAGGTGCTGAGAGGTTATCTACCCTTTGGCACATGGCAGTGAGCAGAACTCCCTAGTCCCCCTTCCAGGCCAGGCCATCATCTCCCTTGCTCTTGGAAAGCGTGGACTTACTGGGAATAGCAATTCTGAGGTTCCCATGAGGTTTGCTTTGCGTGTCTCTGTCCTCCACAGCTCTAAGCTACTGAAGCAGTACTTTGCTAGCACCCCAGGCTCAGCTGGGGAGTCACTTCTGTCCCTGGGCTAGGCCAGCCACCTGCTTCCCTCAGGTCAGAGTTACATGGAAGGGACATTGACATTCTGTGGCACTTCCTGCTAGGGAAGAGTTGTGGCTCATGGTCACCCCTTCCTCTTTGCTTTGGTAAACAAACCAAACTCCATCATCATTTTACAAAAAGGCAAAAGCTCTCCTGAAAAGCTACCTCCTCCCTGGCCTATTTTTCACAACACAGGAAACTTCTTTACATCGGAAGTTCGTTCTTTCAAGCGGTTAACTTTTCCCAGGAGAATAACATGAAAATGTGTTTAAGGGAAACTAAAGACTTTTACACTATTTTAAAAGGTGATAATATATTTTATTTTAAAATAGATTTTGGCTCCTCCCCTCTCCTTCATCACTCCTCCTCTTCCTCCCTACCCTTTGTCCTAGGTCTCCTCCTCCTCTCCTCCCAGGCCCCTTCTTGCTTCCTCGCCCCTCCCCTCCCCTCCCCCTCTCCTCTCCCCTGCCCTACTTCTCCCGCCGGAGGGCCCCACCAGATTTCCGGGCGCGCTCTCGTGGGGGAGGCCGCAGACGCGCCAGCGCTCAGTAACGTCTGCGCATGAGCACCCGGGACCGGGAGGCGGGCTGTGGAGCTGCGCGTGCGCATTCCTGGGCGCCGGATCGCGACCCGGCGGTAGACCTTGAAAACAGCTTTCTGGCCTAAGGGGTGAGATCTCTCTCCTATAGTAAAGAAACCTGAATCGGTTGCTACTTTGGGAGTTAGACTGAATGGTCACAAAAAAAATGTCATTTGAACAGTTTCGTCTGTCATGCAAAAGCGCGAGACGTTTGTACAAGTGGTGTCCAAGAAGCTGGTTGGCGAGTTTTAGCAATTTATTCAACATGATAAAGATCCCTCTTTCCCCTTCTGCCTAAATGAATTACCAGAGGATTTACCAAGGAACAGAAAGAAGGCTTGTGCAAAGGCTGAAGAATTTGCTAACAGATGTGCTGTCAGCAAGCCCCATGGATGAGTGGTGGGAAGCACACGTCCAGGGGGAGGATGCTATGGAAACAGAACATGGCTCAAAAAATGAGAAAAAAAGTAGAAATTATTCACGCAGTTACATCTGTGATTCTCGCTTCTGTATTGGGTGAAAATATGACTATGAAGTGTTACTGGAATGCGTTGTTATATTAAATGTTATTTTATATGCATTACCTGAATCTGAATGAAAACTACAGAGTTCCATTTAGGATATGTGTGTTACACCGTGGGAAAAGGCCTGCCACTGAGGAAGACATGGGGAAGACAGCTTTTATGTTACTAAGGAAGAGCCTGATTCATCAAACTCTGTATTAGCTGATTATGATTTGGAGGAAAGCAGAGAAATTAAAGATATGCTATTTGAGTGCTTCATAAATATTAATCATGTCAGGAAAGAAGAAGGAATCTTAGTTATCTCTTCAGTTTCAATATAAACTTTATTAAAATGATCCATGAGACTATTAAAAACCTGTTAGAAGGATTACAAAAGTCTTTGATAGTACACATTACAGACATCTATTCCAGAGCTTGGAAAAAGCCTTCATGGGAAATACTGCAGAGGATATTCCACCTTCCACAAAAGTGTCCAGTGCACTAGGGGGTACTGAATCACTCTCACCATCAAAATAAAGGTCATCAAGAAGTGGAAGAGATGCTTTATAAATTATATTTTAAATCCTCCCTATCCCCTGGAGAGGATTAAGGGCTAGAAAGTCTGAAGTTCAATCAAATGCTGCATTATTGTTGGTTGGAGCATTTCCTGTTGGGGTTCCAAACTATCAGGTAATTCAGAGAGATTATGAAATTCAGAGACAGTTTGGAGAACTTGAAAGCTTTTCAGAAGATTCTTACCTGATGGTCTATTCCATAGGGATCCTTGGTGTTTGTAAAATAACCTCCCAATACTGTGAGGAAATGTTGCTTATGATCATTCATACTGATCTCATGAAGAAGGAGAATGAGGAACTGGCATTCAATGCAGGCTCAGTGGACATTCCTTGTTCTATCTGTAAGTGTCTGCTGATGGTACTGGACAACAGGCTGAGCTAACTGCTATGAGGGCAGCTGTTGCCCAGCTCAGGTACAGTCTCCTCAGAGAGGGTGCAGGTGGCCTTCATGGAAATGCTGCTGAAGATCAAGGCTGTTCAAGTTGCCAAGATTTGGAAGCCTCCTGGAGCATATTTTGGTTCATCTAGAAACCCATTCTCGACCTACATCTCTTCTTCTAGTAAGTCTCATATTTAATTCCTTCCTGTCCATGAACCAGTGGGAGGAGGTCTGGTGCAGATTGATCATGCAGCTACCAGGAAGTTCTATCAGTAGGTACATGAACACACAGCCTCCACCAACATAGCAAAGTTGATTCATGTTATTCACCATTGCTTGAATGTCTGCATCCAGAGGGCAGTGAGAGAGCCACCATGTACAAAGGTGGTGAGAGAGAGAGTGAGAGTGTTTTGGACAAAGCATTCTCCCTAAATGATATTGCATATATGGCAGGCTTGCTGAAAATCATCATGACTCTCTGGAAAAGCATTCACAGAAGCATGGAGAACAGTAAGGAGGCGAGAGTTTATATCATTAATAAGTGTGCCTCTGTTCTCCCAGTGTACCCCCAAATCTTTATAGATGATTGCTGCAAGGTACCTCTATTCATGCTAATGTCCTTTATGTCCCTTTTCAGCCATGCCTTTGCTCAGCTGCAGTGTGATTCCCACTCTGAGAAGCCAGGAAAGAGGGTGCTGTGGACAAAGAGCTGCTGCACTTTTCTGGATTGCCTGTGCTCATAGGGGCATTTGGGGCACACTCTAGAGCTCGTTGATGTCTGACTGCCTGGGAAACAACCCCCAGACCAAGAACAATGCAGTTTCTGAACATAAAGTGCAAATCCATCATATACACCCACTAAAACCCAAATTAGTGTTGGTTTACATAGAATATTTACTGACCCAGCCAAAGAATTAAGAGAACCTACTCTCTGCTCCCTGGAAGAAACTTACTAACCTTTTGAAAGCACTTGAGATGTCAAAGGCAGATCTGGAGTCACTTTTGCAGATGCTAAGTGGGAAACTGAGTGACTTTAGTAAAACAGGGGTCCTGCAAGTCTTCCATCTCTACTGTGACCTGAGAATCCACCTTCAGCAAAGTTCAGTTCATCTGTCCATTTTGGAAACACGGGCTTTTGGTTAGAAAGCAAAGTTTTATATTTTGTTTAAGATCAAGAAGAAGAGTATTTGAAGTGTTACAGGGCTGTATATCAGCAAATTATCCAGCCCCAATTGACAATATGAAAAGATGTGGTTATGGTCAACCTTGGCAACCTTATATTCCAGGTACAAATCTCACAGCAAGATCTTCGCTTCATGCAGGCAGTGAAGGGATTTTTTTTTTATGTTTCATTGCTTCTTGACATTCTGAAAGCAAATCCCTTGGTTCAGAAAAAAGATTCAGCTGAAGAAGTTGCAATGCCGTTTGACAAAGTCCAGAATTTTAGAATGTATTATATAGAGCTTCAGAAAGAACTGAAAGACAGTTGAGATAAGCCACTAACTGTTGGAAGTGTTTTCTGACGTAGAAGCTCTTACCCTTGCAGAGTGTCTCTCTAACTTTCTGTCATTTTCAAGGTGTTTGATAGGAATAGAGATGAAGTCCTCCAATGTGGTTGGGTCATTTTTGAATGAGTTAAGGCATGTGTGACTTCTGATGACAGAAGAAATTGTGTGCCTCACTGCTGTTGTGCACATTATTTTGGTTGTTAATAAAGGTAAACATAGAAGTTCAAAAGTGAGGGAAGTTGAAGCTACTGTTCACAGAAAACTTAAGGCATTCATGGAAATTTCCTTGGAAGAGGACAGCATTGAAAGATTTCTCTATGAACGATCAACAAAAACTTTCAAGAACTTCTGAATTCATAACCAACCCAGCATCTCTGACAAATACAGATTGAGAAGAGAACTCCATCAGTAAAGTACTTGTGTGTTTTCCTCATGTTTTTAAGGTGGATGAGACACATGGAAGGGAAGGGATGGGGCTTTGTGGGGGCAGTATAAGCAGAGAACTCAGCAGTCCTTCATTGTTTGCTCAATGTCTCCGTGAATAATATGTTTAATATCAAGGACTCCAAGTGCCAGTGAAGAAATCCATGATGCAAAGGAAAAAAAGCCTTTTTTTCCTAGCAAAATTGGTTATTTTCAAATTATATATATATGCATTGCTTGCAAACTGTAAGTAATAAAGCCATGACAACATCAAAAATAAAAATAAAATAAAAAAGATTTCAGTGTCATCTATGTATGTCTTTGTCTAAAAATCTAATTGGAAGGCAAGCTGCAGTTACACCAGAGAGGAATAAAGCAAGACTTTGATGAAGGCTTCTCTAATCACAAGAATGTTAGAGAAATGTTGTCTCAAGTCTAATTCTGGGAGTACAATGATGCATTGCCATGGATTCTGGGATTTTTAGATAATAAAAAATTCCAAAGTTTTAAATTTTTACTGAAGAACTTAAGTTGCCAACTATGGGTGTCTAAAATGGAGTGTTCTAGGTTGTCATTCAAAAGTAGCCACTTGCACAGCTGATATGGTGGGCTAAATGTCTAGCCATAAAGCAAGATCACATGTTCAACCTAGGCTCCCCCTTTATCTTTGTTCATCACCAGCCCCTAGTTGAGATACTCATTATAATTTCCCTTTCTTTCTTTTCTTTTTTTTTTTTTTTTGAGACAGAGCCTCAAGCTGTCACCCTGGATAGAGTGCTGTGAAATCACAGCTCACAGCAACCTCCAATTCCTGGGCTCAAGCAAGTCTCTTGCCTCTGCCTCCCAAGTAGCTGGGACTACAGGCGCCCACCACAACGCCCGGCCATTTTTTGGTTGAAGCCGTCATTCTTGTTTGGGAGGCCCGGGCTGGATTCGAACCCACCAACTCAGGTGTACGTGACTGGCGCCTTAGCCCGTTAAGCCACAGGTGCCAAGCCGTAATTCCCCTTTCTTTAGAAATCAACATCACCTGCTGAAAGAAGTGACCGGATAATTGTTTTGGGAGTTATCCTGTGCATTGTAGGTTGTTTAGCAATCTCCCTGGCCTCAACCCACTAGATGCTAATGGCACTCCCCAGGTGTGACAACCAAAAATGTCCCTAGACATTGCCAAATGTCTGGGAGGAATTGGGGTGGGATGTGCAAACTGGTACCAATTAAGAACCACTGCTCTAGAATTAGTGATTTGACTCCAAATTTCTTCTTATCTACTATACAAATTTTCCTTTCAGGGTGGCACTTGTGGCTCAGTGAGTAGGGCGCTGGCCCCATATACCAAAGGTGGCCGGTTCAAACCCGGCCCTGGCCAAACCGCAACAAAAAAATAGCCAGGCATTGTGGCAGGCCCCTGTAGTCCCAGCTACTGGGGAGGCTGAGGCAAGAGAATCACCTAAACCTAAGAGCTGGAGGTTTCTGTGAGCTGTGATGCCATAGCACTCTACCAAGGGTGACAAAGTGAGACTCTGTCTCTAAAAGAAAAAACAAAAAACAAAAAAACATTTCCTTTCAAAGTGTTCCCCATTTATTTTTTTCTAATGCCATGTTTCATTTTCCAATGTTAAGTTATAACAACATGTAAGTTCA